>JAZHYW010049242.1:0-122271 GCA_037355805.1 Ixodes ricinus | reverse complement strand
TGTAATAATTCCATTGACGACTGAGCTACAATAACTGTCTTTTATCCACGACTAGTTTGGTTGTCTGAACCATAGTCTTGTTCGGAACGACGAGCTGTGTTTCACACGGGAGCTGGGTGCGCGTGCTTCTCTCCGATCCTCTTTTTCTTCGCGCCAAGGTGCGCGGGTGCCGGTCGGCGTTGGGTGTTGAGTGCTGTCGTCTGTTGGACTCTTTGTCCGCCACAGGAGCTCCCCTAGTCACGGGACGGTTTAACCGTTGCGTGGAACGATGCTGCGGAGTCGGGTTAGCGCCAAGGTGGACCCTGTTGACAGGTGATTTTCGAGCCGGTGCTGTAGCTGCACTGGTTTTTGGACGTGTTATGCTTGAGTTGTCTATCTCAGTTCTTGTGACAGTATGCGAACATGTCAAGTTATCTGATTCTGGTTCAGACGTATTAGCCATGTGAGCAGGTTTCAGTCGATCGAGGGATACGGTATCTTCCTTTCCATTGATGTCAAGTTTGTAATATTTGGGTGCTCGCGCAATTACCTTGAAGGGTCCTGTGTATGTAGGTTGTAGTGGTCGTCGCACTGCGTCGTTGCGCACAAATACGTGGGTTGCCGTTTCCAGATAGGGGCTCACGAACACTTGTGATTGGTGTGGCTTGCGAAAAGGTACCGGTTGAAGAGACCGTATCACGGTTTTAAGCCGTGCAACGTAGTCAAGGGGATCAGGTAACTCGGTGTCTGGTGATGCCACAAAAAAATCGCCTGGTAGTCGGAGTGAAGATCCGTAAACCAACTCTGCGACGCTGCAGTTGGTGTCCTCCTTTAGTGTTGTGCGGAGTCCTAGAAGGATCATAGGAAGGGTTTCTGTCCACGACGTATTATCTGAAGCTTTTAGTGCCGTTTTCAGTTGCCGGTGGAATCTTTCGACGAGGCCATTGGAAGCAGGATGGTATGCTGTCGTCGAGATATAGTTAACGCCGAGCAGTTGTGAAAGTTTCGCGAATAATCGGCACTGGAACTGTCGGCCTCTGTCCGTTGTGATTTTTGTCGGCACACCAAAGCGACTTATCCAGGTGGACAAGAACGCTTTCGCGACCGTCTCCGCAGTTACGTCTTCGATGGGGCAGACTTCAGGCCAACGTGTAAATCGATCAATGCAGGTTAATAAGTATCGATGTCCTCCTGACGGAGGAAGAGGACCGACGATGTCGATGTGGACGTGTCCGAATCTTGCCTCTGGAGGATTAAAAGATGAGATCGGAGTCGTTATGTGCCGATGAATCTTGGCTCGTTGACACTTCAGGCATGTACGGGCCCAGTGGCGAACATCTGTGTTCATTCGGGGCCACACATAGCGTGCTGTAATTAAGCGTTGTGTGGCGCGAATGCCTGGATGGGATAAAGAATGATACATGTCAAATACGTTTCGTCTAAACTCGGGGGTTAGATAGGGACGATTTGTGCCTGTTGAAGTGTCACAGACCAGTGTTGTGGAAGATGAGTTCATCTGGATGTCCTTCAGAGTAAGTGTAGTCGACGATGTCTTGAGCCGTTTGAGTTCTGGGTCCACTGCTTGTGACGTAGCCAGTGCTGAAAGATCTATGGAAGAGTTTGCGGTGTACGATGTATTTACAGACACTCTTGATAGAGCGTCGGCAACGACGTTGTTCTGGCCAGAAATGTGTCTTATGTCTGTGGAAAATTCAGAGATAAAGGCAAGATGTCTGATTTCTCGAGGTGTGTGTAGCACTGGATGTCATTGCATACGTGAGTGGTTTGTGGTCAGTGTAGATGGAAAACTGACGACCTTCGAGCAAGTAACGGAAGTACCTGACTGAGAGGTAGATGGCCAGTAGCTCTCGGCCGAATGTGCTATACCGTTTTTCGGCAGGTGATAGAGTTTTAGAGAAAAATCCAATTGGACACCATTTGCCATGAAGATACTGTTGGAACACTGCTCCAACTGCCACGTCGGAAGCGTCCACCATTAAAGAGGACGGAGCCTCGCAGTGTGGGTGGGTCAAAATAGAAGCATCAGCAAGTTGTTTCTTCACCGTGGCAAAAGCGGAAGTTGCTGCGTCATTCCACGAGACAGGTGCCTTGTTGCTCGTGCTTCCTGCCAAGAGAGTGTTGAGTGGTGTCAGCGTTGCTGCTGCGTGTGGTAAAAAACGGCGGTAGAAGTTTAGAAGTCCTAGGAATTCTCGTAGTTGTTTCACCGTTATCGGTGTAGGAAAGTCACGAATTGCTTGTACTCGTGACTGAAGTGGATGGATTCCTTTTTGGTCGAGGTGATGGCCGAGGAAATCAAGTTCTGGTACGCCGAATTCGCATTTTTCGATTTGTATGGTAATGCCATAGTTGTCCAGTCTTGAAAAAATGGTGTGAAGATGTTTTTGATGTTCTTCTGGAGTGCGGCTGAAGACAAGGACGTCGTCCAAGTAAGCGAAACAGAACGAGAGTCCTCGCAGTATGTGGTCCATAAAGCGTTGGAATGTCTGCGCAGCATTACGCAGGCCGAAAGGCATGCGTAGAAATTCGAACAGGCCGAATGGTGTGATGATCGCCGTTTTGTGAATATCGGCGGGCTCCACGGGGATCTGGTGATAGGCTTTTATGAGGTCAATCTTAGAAAAGATTGTTGATCCTGCTATGGCACCAGTGAAGTCATGGATGTGCGGGATGGGATAGCGATCAGGGATAGTGGCTTTGTTAAGAGCCCTGTAATCGCCGCACGGTCTCCAGTCGCCTGTCTTTTTGGGAACCATATGGAGAGGAGAAGACCAGTTGCTGGAAGACGGTCGTACCAGGCCAAGTTCGAGCATATGATTGAACTCATTCTTGGCAACTTGGTAGCGGCCTGGAGCAAGGCGGCGTGGGCGGGAGAACGCGGGAGGGCCGGTTGTCTCGATGCAATGGGTTACTGTGTGTTTGACAGGTCGTTCAGTTATAGATGGGCGTGTTATGGCAGGAAATTCTGCGAGAATGTTTTGCCATGGAGAATCAATCGTGATCTTTGAAATGGTGGGGCTAATTAGTGGTTCCCCTGAGCACAATCCTTGGATGCTGAGTTGCGTGTTTGCATCAATCAGTTTTTTACAGCGAACATCCACAATGAGATTGAAGAAACGTAGGAAGTCGGCGCCTATAATGGGACGAGTTACCTCAGCGACTAGAAACACCCAACGAAAGGTGCGGTGGAGGTCAATATCGAGTGTGAGCGATCTTTCTCCAAATGTTGCGATGGAGGAACCATTTGCAGCCTGAAGTGACGGACAGCTTTGGCGGTGTCGGCGGTCCTCTGCACTTGGAGGAATTACACTGATCTCCGCTCCTGTGTCGATTAAGAAATACATTTTTGTGTTTTTCTCCGTAATAAAGAAAAGACGGCTGATATCAGGTACCACTGCATTTGCCGTCTTTAATGCGTGGTTCGGAAGTTTCCCTGGTAAGCGCAGGGAGGAATGCAGCGGCGGGCTTGCTCTCCAAATTTTTGGTGGTACCAGCAGTGTCGATTAGGTTCCACGGCGGGTGTTCTACTTGTCCGGGGTCGTCCCGTTTGAGGTCGCCAGTTCGGTGATCTCTGATCGTTGCTTATTGAGCGTGGCTCAGCCAGCCGAAGGGAGGACACTTCGGTGTTAAGTTGGTCCACCTTTTCTGAAAGTTGTGAGACGACGGCGTTGAGTTTCTCTATAGGGTCCTTGCTCGGAGGTGATGATGGTCTGGTTGTACCAAGAGTCGAGATGGTACGTGTATTGACCTCTATGATCCTGTCTGCCATGCGAGCTAAGGCCTCGGTAGATGTTATTTCTGAGGCGGTCAGGATCATACGGACGTTGTTTGGGAGCCGTTGAAGGAAAAGTTCTCTGAAAATTGATGCCTCGACTGTGTCAGGCTGGTCACCAAGCAGTTGGTGCATTCGTCGTAAGAGGTCTGTTGGTTTTCGGTCTCCTAACTCTTCTGTCGTCAAGAGTTGTTGTAGGCGGCGTTGTTCGGATTCCGTGGTGCGGTGAATAAGTTCTTCTTTAAGGCGATCATATGAGTTGTCGGGTGGTGCACGTAGAATGTCGCGAACTATCGCGGCAGTGGCTTGAGGTAGCGCAGCTATTACGAAGTCGAACCGGGACCTTTGCGATGCAATCCGGTGTGACCGAAATAGGGCCTCGACGTGTAGAAACCAGAGTTCTGCGTCGCCATTCCAAAAGGCGGGAAGCTTGAAGTTTGTGCTGCCGATGTTCGCAGCCAGCAAGGAAGGCTCACCGGTGGAGGCATCGGTGTGTAGTCTTGGGTCCGTCATTTCAGCAGTTGTAGGTTAGCACAACTAACTAGCAGGTAGGGGTTCGACGTCCGGGTCACCAGTTTGTGGCATGTAATAATTCCATTGACGCCTGAGCTACAATAACTGTCTTTTATCCGCGACTAGTTTGGTTGTCTGAACCATAGTCTTGTTCGGAACGACGAGCTGTGTCTCACCCGGGAGCTGGGTGCGCGTGCTTCTCTCCGATCCTCTTTTTCTTCGCGCCAAGGTGCGCGGGTGCCGGTCGGCGTTGGGTGTTGAGTGCTGTCGTCTGTTGGACTCTTTGTCCGCCACACCAGAATCGAAATGAACGCACTGCGATATAACATAGATTCTGTATCACACATCTTGCAAACAGCAATACGAACCAAGACACGACTAGCAATGACTAGTGCGTTGCAATCAGAGATGGCAGTAATGACAATGATGTAATGGAATTGCAGTAATTAAATTACTTTATGAAGTAATAAGTAACGTAATGAATTACTTTAGCTAGTAATTTAGTGATAATGAATTACTTCTCTAGGCTAGTAATTTAGTGATGTAATGAATTACTTCTCTAGGCTAGTAATTTAGTGATGTAATGAATTACTTTCAGGCAGTAATTTCGAGAAAATTACTCATTACTTTTGAAATTACTTTTGTCCTAAATTAGAAGATTCGTTTGCAAGGTTTAAAAATTACACCATCTTCCCGAGGGGAACTATGGGGTGATGCGGAGCATCGCGGATCGTTATTAACGGTGTTATTAACGGTGTTAGTAACGTTGTTAGTAACGTTGTTAACTTGCGTGTTATTACGTTGTTAACTTGCGTTGGTTACCACACATCGCGTGAACGTTGTTGGAAACTCCGCGATGCTCCGCATCACCCCATGGTTCCCCTCGGGAAGATGGTGTAATTTTTTAATTGCGTAGACGTTCAGCATCCGCCGCTCGACGTTGACGAATGGACGCCGCTTCTCGTTGCCGTAGTTCAGGGTCTGCCGCTCGCTTCAAGCGTTTGCGCTCAGCGTCGCGTGCCCTTCGCTGCGCAGCTTTGTCTTCAGTGGACGTAGCGTTGCTGTTAGTTTGTGGGGTGGTGCTGACGCTTGCTTGCGCCAACCCACTAACTGACGGGACTGTTGCTTCCATCACACTTCATCGGAAGAACGGAGTGAAGTGGAGTCAACAGCGCTGAACTGAACGCGCGCAGCGCGCTACCGCTGCTTATATTCACACTTGAAGGAGAGGAGACTAGAGGAGGAGAGTTGCGTATGCGCGCGCGGTGTGAGTAGAAGCGAACGCACGCGAAGTGCACGCAGCTGGTAGAGAGAGAGAGCGGAGAGAGTAACGCGCAGCTGTTGGAGAGAGGGAAGGAGGAGAGTTGCGCATGCGTAGTGTGAGTGCGGACTACGACGCCGACGCCGCGGGACATAGACCTGAGCAAGAGATGCTCCGCATCTAAAAAGAGAAAAATATTTTACATGGTGAAATGTTGTGAAAGTCCATCAGAGGAAATAATCGGCGGCCACCTGAGCGCAACGCGTCGTACGAAGAGCTGAGCAGGCGCACGCAGGAGGGCTGGAATGGCGAAGGAAAAAAGCTTCCCTGTAGACATCTCTGGAAGGCAACGGCTTACGAACCCCAGGCACGACAGAGTCACGGCGTCGCGTCATCACGACGATACTATACTTCGTTCCTCCCTAAGCTGACAGTGCGGTGGAGCTGCAAGCTAACCAAAACCAATCAAACACCTCCCTTTAATCACCTGACCCGTCCTTTTTTTCTGCGCGTGGGCATAAACGAGAGGTGGTTACGCCGCAAAAGATAGACGTGTGACTGCTCCAAAGAGCACGTAGGTTCCACCGCACTGTCAGCTTAGGGGTGAACGGCTTCTAGGCTACAAGGCGAAGGACACGTCACCAGTGAGGTCAACACATTTTAAAACCCAAGAGGATAAAACAAACAGATCCCCAGCCTTGCTGTTGCGTCAAACAAGATCAAACCTTAAGCAACGACAATTGTGAACAAGCAACGACCGGAATAAATAGTTAATTCCAAATGCGTTGTCAAAGCCCCAGAACGTTTCGCGCGTCCTCGAGCAAAGCAGGTGCAGCTCGCGCTATGCCTCGCTGCCTTCCTTTAGGAAGTTTATTCGGGAATAAGCCTACAAGGAAATATCGCACCCCCCCCCCCCCACCTCGTTTGTTGGGAAAGAACACAATTTGGGAAGCTCGCGCCATTCCTCAGCTGGTGACGCTTCTGCTTAGCAATTATCGGGGCCCTTTGTGTGACAATGCGCAAAAACTTGGACTCTTCGGGTGTTTCGGAAAAATGCTCCTTGAAAGGAATGACGGAGAATAGGTCAATTATACTCGGCGACAACCCCTCTTGGCAGTACAGTGGAGGGTACAGGCACGCGTTCCCTCTCCCATTTTGAGCGCTGAATAAAGCTGTGCGCGGGCACTCCTTCTCCCCCGAAATGCCAAGAAAAGTTGTTGCCGAGCGTATTAAGTGCTCTTGGGATAAGAGAATGAAATAGCACCTGAGGCGGAAGGGAAACGTTTCACGTGACGACTCCTTGTAAGAACGAGCTGCCATTGCCCGACTTAACAAACTGACACGGACTACAACTTCTAAATCAGGAAGACGGAAACATATCGTCCTTTTAGTAAGGACCTTCTCCGTTGAATGAACAGCGAAACCGGTGAGTCGACTGCCTTGCTGAGTCACATCTAAAAAAGCTATTCATTATGTTTAACACTTATGTTGTGTGCGCCAGCAAAACCACTTTTAGGATGGTTCACTTTGAGGCGCATAAGGTTGTTGTGGTGTAAACAAGATCTGAGTTTCGGTACATATGGACCAACTCAGATCTTTGACGTCACATCATTGCGTTGGCGCTGCTGGCGGCACTGCGCATGGGCAGCGCCTCGCTTCTCCCGGATCTGGTTCCTGCACACGCGCTGTGTGGGCAAACGAGGGCTTGTTTTGTAAACACTGCGTTGGTGTATACGGTAAATGAAATGAGCACGAATTACTGCCTCAAACAAAAGTAATGTCAAAGTAATTTCAAAATAATTTCATTATTTTTGGAAAGTAATTGTAATGTAATGGCATTACCTTTAGTCTGTGGTAATTTGTAATGTAATTTAATTACATTTTTTTAGTTTTCTAGAAAAGTAATTAGTAATGTAATTTAATTACTTTTTGAAAGTAATTTTGCCATCTCTGGTTGCAACTCAAGGACAGCAGCACACTATGCCCCTCCTATCCACAGTAGTAGAATGAAAGCTGGAGTAGAGGAAATCAGAATCCGAAATTTGCTCTTCTGATGTGGAAAGAAGAAAGGGCTCGGATCTCCTGCTGCTAATGAGCTGCAACAAACTACCGCGAGGGCTAAATGGATCTAAGCCACTTCAAATGAATCACGAAAATCGGTTTTGACCATCTTGTATTTAGACCTTGCAAACACATATCACTGTGAACATGGAACCACAACCCTCGAATGCTTTCGGGCACCAAGTATGAAGTAGACTGAAATAAATTAAGTATGCCAATGCTGCACAAAGCAAAAAGCTGCGATTTCGGAAATTACAAAAATGTGACTATAAAGCAATATCATTGACCTTCTGTAATTCTCAGAATCAACTATCCTGCTTTATGTGAGACAAAAAAAACCCATTAAACAAACGACGTAAAAAAATTCCTAGAACTGCATAAAAAGGCATTAAAAAAGAAAATGTTTTTTGCCATTTCTGTTAGGTTTGAAAGCAATGTGGTGCGCGTGAGTCCACATTTCAGTATATCAGACCAATTAAGTACTCTAGTGCAATGAATCTGCGCCTCAACTGGTGATGGTACTCATAGCTAAAGATGAAGTAGAGGCACAATGCAACCAGGACTCCCTCAGCAGGCGACTCAGCTTCGAGGTCTCCCTCCACTGCCACATAGCTGGGCGTCTCAGGATTAATTAGGCTTGAGCGGACAGCCACCGGGTAGATTGCACTGCCTGCCTGGAACCGAAAAAATGTGGAAATCATGTGATATGAAGTTGAAACATACCCCCAATTAAGAGAAACTGTGAAGAAATATTAGATTTTTCTAAGACGCATTTGGAGCATTTCATTTCCCACTGATTCCAGCATTATAAAGCATCAACCATACTTACTAGACGTGACCAGTTTAACTGTTGACTAACCACTAGCGACTAAAATTATCGCATGGCGGGTGGTAATCGTAGATTAGTAAGCACTTTGTATTCACCGGTCATGTTTAAATTTGTTACCCCGATTTACTTAGGTGACTAACCAATCTTAGTCAAAGTGGTCCAACTACTGCAGCAGGTTAGTATATACAAGTGCTGATGGGCGAGCTGGTATTGTACGTGAAAAAATGAAAGCCGTATACAACTCCCTGTAACGCCGAATTAGAGCGCAGTTCTTGAGGAGGAGGAGGGAAAGGTACTGGGGGGTCACGTGATTTCGGGGGTCACGTGACCTGGGGGGTCACATGACCTGGGGGGAGTCACGTGACGATGACGTCATCAGTGACGATGCGGATGCCGATGACGTCATCAGTGACGTCACTGTTGACGTCATCAGTGATGATGACGATGCGGGTGCTGATGACGTCATCAGTGACGTCACTGATGACGTCACTGTTTAATGCCCTCATGAGCTTCCGGAAGAAAGATCTATCCGATTCCTAGATCTCAGGCTCAATTTCTGACACACTCATATATGCTGGACATATAAGCCAAGGGGTAAAAAAAAACAATTCTTCCGTTCAATTCGGCACATTCTAAGCTGGTAAAAATAGGAATCGTAAAATGATGTCTAAACAACTCTCTTCAAAAATCCTGCGAGCACTATTTCAGTAAGCTTTGATGCGCTAATTTCAAGATTAACAGGTCTACTTACCGGCAAAACACTCAAAGGGCCAATCTCATCGATCTACGAAATCAGCTCAGCGAACGATGAGGCGGAACATTCGTTTAGACCTTGAAATGAAGTCTGCGCTGTGGCATTACGCAATGCAAAGCGTCGTGCTTGCATTGCGTAATGCCGCAGCGCAGACTTCATTTTGAGGTCAAAAGAGATGTTCGCCTCATCATTCGCTGAGCTGATTTCGTAGATCGCAGAGATTGGCTCTTCGAGTGCTTTGCGGGTAAGTAGACGCCCATGCATTTCTTAGAGTGTACGCACAAAGCATGTAAAAAATTGCTGCCCATCAACACTGATCTAAATGAGCGAGCTCGGTGTACGCGTATTACTTGTTACAGCATGTTGAGTCGAATACAAGCAAGATCCCCGAGCTTCGCAGCGTCGAGATTCCCAGCACTTTGTCGTCCATATACTTTGAAACGCCACCAGAAAGCTTCGTGTGCAAAAGTAAAACAAGCCAGGTGCCTAGCCGGGATTTTGATTCGGATGGGGGAGGGGGGGGGGCACCCATGACAAAATTCTCTATGAGGGGGAGGGGGGAGAGGAGGCCCCAGCAAAATGGAAGCTTTCGGAAAAGGGGCGTACCCCATACCCCCCCCCCCTCTCTGGATACGTGCCTGAAACAAATGTGTCAAGATAGACTCTACGTAGGGTTTGGGCTTGTTCTGAAGCTACGAGGACTCGTCATTTAGTTTAGTTTAGAGACCAAAAACGTTGCGCTCGCAACGAGGGAACATAAGATGACGGCTGGTTATTGTCCAGGCTCTGTCTATGATCTCTTGTCAACGTGTCGACCGTAACCGAAACATGCCACTTTCCTCCCTTGCCTACTAGTTCCCAGGGTGCAACACACGCAGTATTGGGTGCAGAGATTTAAGGAAGATGTCCATTTCGGCGCCGCGCAGTGGGGGACTGCTGGTGTATAACTGGGGCGCGTGCTGATCCACCCCGGCCCCCTCCGTTCACACCGCTTCAAGTGACAGTTTCCGGATGGCTCATTACAAAACATGAACACTAAGCGCCACCCGTACACGCCACATCGCGGCGTCCCGCCGTCGTCCCAAGTACGCCCTAGCTCCGCTGTCCCTCCCTGTACCTCCTCGCTAGGTGTTACGTCACGACGTCGCTCTCTATAACCATGCAGCCGATCCTGTGCGGCCGCCGTTGCTGTGCCGCCTATCGCCTAGCCTATCGAAATAAGCTACCGGGGTCAACACCTCCTAGATAACAAAGCCGTAGCGCTGATAGAGATGTCGTCACCAGCCGAGGTCAGCGTTGAATACAGATTGAACACGACGCTTGCGTCAACATTCGGCCCAGACTTGACTCGAAGCCGAGCGCTGACGCAGCACTTGTTTCCAATCTGTGTCGAGCGTCGGTCTTCGCTAGTGACGTCAAAATGTCAGTACTACGGCCTTGTCTTCTAGATGGTGTTGCCGGGGTGCGCGTGAGCGCTTTGGCCGCTCTCGGGGGCTCCTTCGCCGGATTTGGAAACCTGTGTATGCGCACGGGCTGCGGTTCCGTTTTTCGGAACGCCATGCCGTCCTTGACGCAGAGTCGTTTTACCATGTCACAGGGCCGTAATCACACGGCCCTGTAAGCAAAACATGTGTCACACAAAACGAAATAGCTCTGTCGTTTTCCGTGCATCGCGGGACGTCCTTTATGCACAAGCTAAGTGACCTGATCTGCTTACACCAAAGAGATCAGATGTTTTGGAAAAGGTCACCCTGGAATGATGAATTCATCATGCTTTGTTATGTACGACAGCTCCGTGAAATTATAGCGCATTTCTTTGAAAATCAACGTTGTGGCAGTAGTAATTTTGGCCCTTTCTTTTTCTTTTTAAGTTAGTAATGCGTTTTTTTCCTTTTAATGTCGGCGCGATTTTTTAGATTGCCCTTTTCCCGCTAAGGCCATGTTTAGTATTCCTCCCAATTTCGTTAAGGGCACAGCCTAACAGTTGTTGCGTAATATTAAACAGTTCTAGTCATACTGTAAAGTCGTTGGTGTCCTCTGCTTTGTGTCTCTGTGTTTGTTTTTATTCTTTATTCGTTCTGCTTAGCTATACCAAACAACAAACTTCGCATTTCCTTTCGTGTGAATATAGCTCATATGTTTTAAGCAACAGGAAATAAAGGCTAATTCTGTTGAATATAATTAATCTATGTAGTTTTACAAAAGCATCATGTTGGAACTAATCTGAAAACGTGCTAATACGCTGGTCAACTGTATTTACAAGGTAGGTGTAAATGTGATTGAAGCTTTCAAAACCTTTTTTTTTACCTTATTTTGTGTGGCTTTATGCAGCGGTGGCAAAGTAACTGGGGAAAAAGGAGTGAATGTTCGAGCTTAGCTTCTTGGATTAGAATGCGCGTGTGCTGCATGATCGTTTGAAAACGGACAACCAACCTCTCTGTCAGTTTTTAATAAACATCCCCTCTCTCTTGGTTAATGTGCGCTTTTTCTGGCTAAAACAATTGCTTTTTGTAACATTTGGCCCTCTTTTTGTAAAATATAATTGCCGAAGCCAGCAATATTACTGTGAAATATTAAGTATTCAAAACGTAAAGGCAACGTTTTTTTTTGTTCATTATTCACTGCCAGAGTTGTGTTATCAAGTAGCTTAAAAAGGTACATTTCTACCACAAAAACAGTGTCAATATAATCAACGTCCTTGCTTTGATGACGTTTGTAAGAGTCCTGGCCACTCTCTAGTAATTTTTAACGCTTTCACTTACGTACCTGTATATTTTCGTTTTCTAACATGTCTTCGGGACTGAGATAAACGTAACAAGACTTAAACGTGTGAAACATTAAAGAAGCTAGACAAATTGTTATAAAACATTCCCTCTGTTCGCTCAATGCCCGAAAATTGACGCATTAAAGTACCGCCTGTCGCTCGACGACCCTTTGCAAGCTAGAAAATGAAACAAACTTATACGTAGAAATCGAAGAGCAAAAGAACAAACATAAAACACCAGCCAACCCAGCTTAATTTTAACATCGATTTGAAGTTTGATATCTTACACATGCTCGAACCACCGTAATGAAAGATATATTTGGCAACCCATAATCCTTGAAATTTCAACAATGCCAACTGGCTGAGAAAATTTGAGGATCGCCTCCTGAGTGCATAAAAGAAACGGAAAACCTTTGAACGTCACTAATTGACCATCTCGGTTAAACCAACACACTCAAATACGGTAAGTATTTGAGTATGTCAAATACTGGAATTAGACGCCGGAGAGATATTCATCCAATCGATTCGTCAAGATCTGAAGCTACACCAGATTTGTTTTTACAATAATTGCCACATCAAGTTACTTAAATTTGTCTGCATTATTAGATGCTTAATGCGTGTTTAGAGACGTACTGCAGTATCACTTGAAGGTAATACTATGGTCACTATTTTCGTACATATCTAATGTAATAATTAAGATAACTACTTGTATACATTATTGATAATACCTATATATTTTTCAATTGTTTGCTTTTAAATTAATGTATTATTGTTATTTATACATGGAGCGATTAAATGAAAGCACTTAAATAAAGAACATCCACTTATGTGAACTCTCTGGATTCTGTTCTAGCGAGGCAATCATTTCTTGCTTCTAATGCGTGCTGGATCCTTAGAAAGAGTAAGAATTATCATTGCAGGTATTCCTAATGCCATGTGAATATAATTCTGTCCATTTCGCACCTCCGCACCTTTCTGATCCTTGCTCTGGCAACCTGCGCCCTCGCTGGCTACCTCGGTTTTCCAGCCGTGCCAGCTACTCGTACCGTGCGCCCACCTTCCCCAGCGTCACCCACGTCTCCGCTGTCCGACACGTACTCGGCCATCGGCTACGGCCTCGGCTACGGCCTCGGCTACGGCACCCATGGACTGGAATTCGGCCTTCTCCAAGGTCACAGAGTAAAAAATCCTCTGCGCCTACTTTCCAGCACAACACTCGGAGAGCCAATTACCGCAACTTACGGAGGAAGCTCAGCTAACGACGATGCCGAAACATATGTTTAGACCAAAAACCGCAGTCTGGGTTGTGACACTACGCAATGCAAGTGTGACGTTTTGCATTGCTTAATGTCACCTCTCACGCTGCGTTTTTTGCCAGAAGCATATGTTTCGGCATCGTTATTTATTTAGCTACCTCTGTAAGTCGCGGTAATTGGCTCTCCAAGTATTGTGCCAAAAAAGTATACCCACGTTTTTATTTTTTTTATTTTTTAGTGGGGGAAAAGGAATGCACTATGCGCGCTCTAAGAATAACTGAATTGCGATATGATGCCTTTACTTTGCTCCATTTTTCACTCGTTAACAAATGTATTTATCAGACATCTTTGCTTAACATGATTTGAAAACCCTGTACTACAGAGCAACTTTTTGTACAATATCAAGTGTCTCAAAATTCAAATTAAAGTTTATCAATTTCTTTTTATAAAAATGCCAGCACCCCAAGGATTTAATCCTAACTCTACTTTCAGAAGAATCTTAAATCATTCTCCGCGAAAGCAGTTATGGATACACAGTTGCATTTTTGCTTTGCACCTTGCGAAGCGAGCAATCTGGCGAGGACATTTTGCAATTAATAATATACTTAGTCGGTAATCTAGTCACGCACGAAGCACGGAAGTCACGCTATCATTATTTTTCCTTGGTAGAAGTTGGAACTTTATGGGTACCTAGCAATCCTGAGAGATAACAAATGATTGATTACTTACTCCTTGTTCTAAATTTATAGCAACACTATGTTTCACAAAAAAATATTTGTTTCATTATAAATTCTTTGAGCTCAGCAACCTAGTACATGTGTTACGCTTTGTACTTCGTCCATTTTTAATTCATTTGTTATATTTCGCTTCTCGACTGAATGCAATGTTAGAAAAATACCTATATGTTAGACCAACAACAGTTAACTCCTCGGCCGTGAAAGCTCTAAAGCAAAGGGTGAGCGTTTCATTATTTATTTTTAAAATTTGGGGTAGAGATTTAAGTCATGCCAGCAAAAACGCACTATTTTTATTCATACACACAAAGCGTTTTCGATCTATGACATTTATATCCGATATAATAAAAACGCTTTTTTATTTGCGACATTTGTGCCATTTGCATCTGAAGATGACTGGTTTAACTTTTCGGCATCTCATAACGGAAATATAGCTGCCCCTACCAGACGCTTTACTCTTGTTCGTTTAATTCCGTCTAAATACCGTGAAATTGGCGGTACTCGCAAACCTACATGTAATTTTATCGAAATGTTTAATCACGCTTTTCGTGCAAGCACAAATCAATACTTATTAACTTTCAAAAAAGAGACATCGGAACTATGAAGAACGTGACATGCATTAAGATTGTACAGCGACAAGAAAATCTCAAGTAATAAACTGCAACAAACAAGTTATTCAGTTAGGCGTATCCAAGAAAATAAGCAGGCAACGACCGCGCCTCTGCTTCGCTTGACTTTGCTAGCGGGACATTTGAATACATTATATAAAGCGGTAAAACGCCCAGGACATTAAGAAAAAAGCACAGCATGATTTAAATTTCGATCTCACACGTGACATTTCAAACGTAAACAGTCTACCTCGTCTGAATATTTTTATGATGTCTCCTGATGCTTGAAATGTCAACATATTCTAATTGGTTGAGAGGATTTGAGGATCGCAGGCTGGATGTATAAAAAACCGGCGAACCTGTGCGCGTCATCAGTTCGACCCTCTCGGCTAAACCAAGACTACAAACATGGTAAGTCCATTGAGAATGTTTAGATGTCTCACAAATATTCCTCCAATAGATCCTTCCTATTAAAACCTTTGCTAGTTTTAGGAACATTCAGTGGGCATTCGCTTATCTCTGTGAAGGGCTTATGACATTGCTTCTTAGCTTTTTCGAGAGACTGATTTATCTATTTTAAACTTAATAACATATTGACGTAAATATTGCTAGACTACACGAAAGCAATCTTTATGTTGATATAGCAATGCCTTTTTTATATAATTGTTGTTGACGACGAAACAAATCTTTGTTATTTCAAGATAATACCCCTTTCCAGCTCCTCCACTGCTATTCCCCGTCGGCCACAGAGCCGGTCTCGTAACAATAAATTTATTAAATCATTTAATATTTCAATGCATTTAATATCACTTTACGCCTAGAATCGTAATTGAGAATATAAATAATTTAATTGAAACACCCATATAAAATGACCGAATATTGCTTCCACTCGAAAAATAATATTGATTAATAAAAAAATTATTTCTATTCTAATGTGATTCTGACCACCTGCAGTTCCGCACCTTCCTCATCCTGGCCCTGGCCACCTGCGCCCTCGCCGGCTACCTCGGCTTCCCCGCCCGCTCCAGCTACTCCTATCGCTCCCCCACCTACTCCACCGTTGCCCACGTCCCAGCTTACGGATACGGTTACGGCCACGGCCTCGGATATGGCTACGGCACCTACGGTATGGGCTACGGCCTGAACTACGGCGGTCTCCGATACGTCGGATTTGGCTAGACATGTAAGTGTGCTTATCTTATATGGCGATCTTTGAGCTTATTCTAACTTATTATAAATTGAGTAGTATTCACAGTAACCTAGACTTCGAACATATAAAACTCCTTGATGTTTAAACTACAAAGACCGAAGCAGATCTTGGGCGTTATGAGGGACCAACTCAAAACAAGAGTACACGATTAAGAAGGAGGTTCGTGTACGAGTTGTGTCAAAAATAGGGTATGCTATTTTAATGGTGTAAATATGAAAACGCTTCCAAGACCCTTTCTTTGATTTTTTCGCAGAACACAGACCTTCGTTCACGGAAAAAAGGGCAAGGTGGAACATCGCTTTTGGGAAGCAACTGGTGCAGTTAAGACGTTTGCTGCCACAAATAAACGCATTGAAATCAACTAATTTGCAGATCTCATATTTCTTTGAGTAGTAGTTTGATTATTAGCGAGTGTCTTTCACTTGCTATTGGCTAATCTCATCTTCCTTCTTCCTGTCCTTTAATGGCTCTCGAAATAGGACACGTGTTCTGCTGGTCACAGCATTCGCTGCATCGGAAATTAAGTCTTTTCCTCCGGTCACGGCTCGCTTTAGGGCTCTTTTTTATTCTTTTTTTATTGCAGAGGAAAGATTACAGTTTGCTGCGTCCGTGAACAGATGCTTGGAGCGTGGTCATCACGTGGATACGGACAGAGACTCACATGCTTCGCGGGTTATATGTCAAATGCTATGCCGTTGTCATTCCCCAACCCAGATAAAACATGAAAAGGAAGGAGAATACAGCGAGGAGCCGATGAGGAAATACCTGCCGTTTCAGTTGTTGTCTCGAGTGAAAGCGGACGGGCGTGCAGCAACGTTCACACGTTTAAAAAAATTGGATTTTTTTTTAAATTGGAAGCGGGGGGTTATTTAATGTGTTTTATTTAGACAGTTCTTTATACGTAAAGCTTGAATTGTGCCCCGATACGGCTTGCAGCTGGTTTCTCGTCAAACCATGCAATTCCGAGACACTTGGCAGCTTAGTTATAAATACATCACCCTTCTCCAACCCCTTCATCCACTCTTTTAGAAATCGATGCTCTAAGAAGCACGCGCTGTTCCATAAACTGCTATGGAATACCATATGAGACCTCGACACATGGCCCACTGGCACCTTGAAGCCGCTACGTTCGCTTCCAAATGTACAACAACCACTCCTAAGCTTTCCAGCACGTTTCTTTTCATGTTCTGATCCTGATACCATCTTCCTTTTAGGAACTTGTAACATTACAAACTATAGTTTTTTACATCGAAGCCCTTTTTGGCTAGGGTTCCGTGGATTTTTCCTTTGCGTCAGCAAAACTGAGGCGGGCTCGCACCGCCCTCTCTTTGCCGTCGTTCCAAGCGGTTGCGTGCCTAATTCCCTCTCCTTCCGCCGGGTGGCAGTCCCTTCGCGCTGCGTTGTCCGGCTCCTCAGAGCGGTGATAGTCCTCGACATGTGTGCGTGTACCTTTCGTCACGATGACAATGACTATCGATCAAGATAATAAATGTGTTCGTACATTTGTTCAAAATTATGTGTCACGTCTGTGTCGTGTGTAAACAGCTTCGCTTATCATCCACATTCACAGAGTGGAATGGATCATGATTTTTCATATCCCAATGTTTTGGTGAAAAGTCCTCTCGCGAATGTCATGCAGTGTCACGAAAATGACAACAATCTATTTTGGAGATGGCCATCGCTTTTATAATTGATACGGAGATGTTGTGTAACTGTAGAATGTTCAACTTCTCATTTTCGCAGGAATCCGCTCATTCGCTGGATCACTTAAACTAAAAGATCTATGTAAATGATCGGGGAATCTCACGTCCTGCTGCATGAATATAGAGTTCATAACTATAATATCGCGACTCATTTAAGGATCTCCAGATTTTTTATTGCGGTGAGTTTGATAGAATTTAGAACTTCGGGTAGAAGAAGCAAGAAGCCTTTTCTTTTTTACTCTAAACGTTTCTGCCCTAAACCTATCCTACAATTCATTCCCAGAAAAGTATTCAAATTGCTTGTTACCTAAATGTGAATCAAAAAATAAAATAAACAATTTTCACACAGAACATCATACCAACGCTTGGACGCTAGGCTTCCTCAATGTGTCTCATTTTTGAAAATAAATTTCGTGATTTGTAGACTAAGCTGCTTCCAAGTCTCATTAAATTCGCCGTGCGTACGTTTTATTGGTTAATTTTTGTCATGCTAATTGCTTTAAAAGGGTACTCCGCCAATTCCTTTATGGTCCCCGATTTGCCTGAAAACTTGCTGAACACACCAACAAACATGGTTAAAACAGTACGCCAAATACTTTTTTTTCGGGAAATTATTGAATTTGCAATTTTTGTCCTCATCGTGGTGTTCAAACTGAAAGTCTCTTCTGGCAAAAACGAAAAAGTGACGCAAGTTGAATGAAGGGGTTCGCTCTTCGGACTGTGAAATTCGTTCCTAACTGATTCGAATCCGGTTGATGGTGTCAAATCAATGCTATGGAAACTCGCTCCAGTACCCTTGCACCAGCACGTAACAAATGCTTGGCATTTTCTATTTTTTATTGCTTGTTTGACTGGGAAGCCTGTATGCAACTGAGGTCACGGCACTGAAAAGTGCCGATATTTTTAAATGTTGCTTTTTGCATCATTTTGAGTTGCCGATTTTCCAAATTACAATTCTGAATCTTGGTATACTAAATATCATACCTTAAAGAGTGAAAACCTGCGAATAAAAAATATAGTCAGTTTGGTTAGCTCAAAAATCACCATAGTGCGGCTTTAAGTGTTTGTTCAAATGAGGAATGCCTACTGAGCACACTGACTATCTCAGTTTCTAAATGATGGCGTAATAGATATTATCATTAAAAATAACACAGAATGCGAAACACAATACAAGAAATGTCCCGTATATCAGATGTTGCGCATGCGTCAACAGCGCCAGGCCTGGCTTATTATGTTCACGCTTTTTACTCCGTCTTGGAGGTTCTTATCGGAAGATGCCACAACCTAACTGTCTTTGGAGCGTCCATACGACACAGAAGTATTCCAAAAGCGTCTTTGTCGCATCGGAACGCAAGAATAGACACTCCAATCAAAAGGCAACATAAAGAATCCGCAGGAAACGATCGATGGCGAGGCAGCCGAGCGCGTTGTCATTGGTTGAGGGCGGGGGAAACACAAGTACATAGGCATATAAAGGGATGGGGGGGGGGGTAAACAAAAGCACGAGGTGTGCAAAGAGCAGAGCAACTTGCACGCCGCATAAGTTGCCGCCAACGTTACTAAAACACGTATTTGGGAAACTCACCCTTGAAACCCGGACCGCCAGAGTCCACTAAGACCAAACTAAATACTAGAACAGCGCCACCCTTTAGCGACAAGTCAAAACATAAAAATTATTTATTTATATTGCGACTGCGAAATCGCACTGCGGGATGGCGCCACTGGGCCTTGCGCGCCTCGACCTCAACCGATACGGGCAGACCTGCAGTTCCCGGAGTGGCCACTGCGGGGAGAAATGGCGGCTTTGCGATCGCCATTAGTTCGGTTCTAGACACGGTGTAGGAAGGAGTCGTGACTCAACGAGGCCACTCGACGTGGCAAAATGTAGTTCATGGTATGAGGGGGAGCGTTAGGAGGTGGCGCTACAGGACCCCGGGCCATGCCAGGCCATTGTAATTTCCGTGCGCTCTGCACTGAACAGTGCGCGCGCCTCATTTTCGGCGTAGCCTGATTGTGCATTTGTTGAACAATGTTTATCGTTTTGAATAGCTGAAGGGCTGTCCAAACCACGAGGAGGTCGTGGTCTGAACTCCAACGTAACGACAGCGAGCGTTTGCATCCTGTGCCCGATTTCGGTGTTTGTTGTCTCGAGTGCGAAACGACGTTGGCGTTGGAGAGTTGCTCGACTTAGCTCTGCGCTTGTCAGCGCCTGAGTACAACGTCGCATCATGGCGTACTCGGTCTAGAAACTTCGAAGCGCTCAATGCCAAGGCATGGTAGTTGCGCGCGCGAGCGATTCTGTGCGACGGTACCGAACGTCAACCTCGAAGCTATAGAGAGCGCATGCCAGGGTTTCTTTGCGAAAGTTTCAGGATTGTTTCTTGCCTTATTGACGCAGATGCTGCTCCAGCCTGCTCTGTAGTTTTCATACCCAGGCAACGTGCATGTTTAACACGTTATGTGCGTGAATTCATTGTGAAATTCAAAGTGAGAAATCTGAGGACGTCATGAACTTTTCATCGGCGATGTTCATGTTGTGCAGTGATGTATTGTCACCGCAAAATATTCAAGGATTATCATGTGTTTGTAGACTAGCTATCGGACATGATTATAGGCATGGGCGTACCACCCGGGGGGGGGGGGGCAAAGGGGTCGCTTGCCCCCTTCCCCCCCCCCAGTTCTCGGAGTTGGGGAGCGAGGCATGTGTTTTGCCCCTCTGAAACAGCCGCCACTGGGCAGGGCGAACACTGGCCGGCGGCGCCCAAAGGGATACCAAGGGCACCGCCCACCGGCCCTGGGGGGGGGGGGGGGAGGTTGGTTTGGTTTGCCCCCTACTCAAAAACAAGTTGGTACGCCACTGATTATGAGGCATGAAAATTTGTTTATTACACTTGTGAAACATAATTGTTTTGAGAGCTTTCTGATGTGATTTGTCTTGTTTTCTTTTTCATTTAGCTGTTTGCAATATTGCCTCATTCGCAGTGCAACATAATAGTGCAAGATCTTAATAATTATGTCATCTTTGTGGCTAAGACGAGGAAACGACAGCCAGTTTCTGTTCAAGACATTGTCTATAGTTAGCTCGTAGGCATTCCTTTTTACAATGCTTATGAAACTCCATCTCGGTTGCACGGAGAACAAAAATGCTAGTCGTGGGGTAAACGAGCCTCCCCAGGGTCTTGCCAATTAACAAGGGCCGCCTCAGGTTTCTGAGATTGTGAGAGGGGTACAGCAAGGCCACGTTCACACACATGACATTCTGTGCTTTTAAGCAGTTTGCGGCACACGTATCCAGTAATATAGTATATTATACAGTCGGCAACTTTACAAGAAGCATAAGAATGATCGAAAACTGCTTCCCACTCAAGTTCCTCACCGATGTAACCATCAAGCCTCTTCCTTAGTTGTAGTTTGGTTTCTTCTTGAAAGTTATCTTTGAACGCTGATGTAAGGTCCGATGGAGTCAAGCATGGGGCTTCCTGTCCAAGTTCTGTTTTACAGTTGCCGAACTTCGGTGGCTTGATTAAGCTGTATATAGAAAGCATATTATACAGCTGTAAAAAAGTCGGCATCGATGGATGTTTGTTTTGTCACACTGTCTGTCGAATGATGCCAAAAAACCTCAAGAACGTCCTGATTCATTTTTGCAGTTAGAATATATGCAAAGTTGCATTCATTTAACAAGTAGTTAGAGAGGCCAAGAGCAGACAAGATAGTTACACGTAACCCCTCTGCTATCGAGTGTGTCAGAAGTTAGCTCTCTGTATTTTACCATCAATGACCATTTGATCCCACTCATTCAGCCACTTCGTCAACGTCACTGCACCCAGGCTTAAGACCTTCCTTTTGCAAGTTTCTGTTGAGCGCATCAAAGAAGTTGTTGAAGCGCATAGTAAAAACCAGTATGGCTTTAACGTCACACACGCAACCGACCTACTTGAATAATATTTTAGACCGTCAGCAACACTGCGGCTAAACAGCTGTGTAGCCAACTTCACTCGTATTTTCAAAGTGTTTGTCGGTTTTATATGGGCATATGTCAGCTTAGGGCACACCTTTAAGTAAGCTCGGTTTATGTTTTCATCTTCAACATACAAAGTATCGAAGTGTGACCAAAGCACTAGGCCTTTGGGAGTGCTTAATATTTTCTGGGCATAAAGCCGATTTCTTACACACTTGATCAAATGTGGAGCATCGGTGAAAACATACACACTTCTCTTTTCATCTAATGGGTGTGTGAACGAGTTTCTTGTGCCCGTCAGAGAGCCACTAACTCCAAAATGCTTCCACATCGACCTGTTTGTGGTTGCTCCATCAGAAACGATTGCGTCAACAGATGAACCCGCCTCTTCTAGCTAAATGTCAGCTTTCATGACAAGCTGAGCCAGCAGCGTGCCTTTTGTGACCCCTTACTCGCAAAAACGACAACTGGTTGCGAATACTTATCCCCCAAAAAACGAAAATAAAACAAAACGCGTGGTCCGGTAGTTCGTCGCTGGCTGGTTGGATGTCACCGAAGTGTGTGAATCCGGTGTAAGTCATTGCCTTTAAGTTAACGCGCATCTCTTTCCGCACCTTTATCTCGTCAGAGACTAACGCACCATGTCGTCTGAATGGGTCTTTCGACAACATATTCTTTATGAAGGCTGCAAAAAACCTAGCATCAAACCCATACTTCACACGGACTGTTGATAAGTATTTTCGCACTGTGGTGACGCAAAGCAATGGCAGAATTTCATCGTCCCTTAATAACACATAGGTGGAGGGGCTCCGAATGTTAAACAGCAGGCACAACAGTAGCCAGTTCTCTGTGTATACCGCCGATTTTTCTTGCTCGAGGCCTTTGCTGCAGACACACACTCTCGTACCACTATCAGTTGTGCAGCCGGAAGGTTCAGTTGGCTCACCTTCCCCTGTAGGAATTCATCTGAGATAGAACAAAACTTGTTCGGTGCTGTTTTCAGTGCTTGCTCCAGCCTTTTAACTCTAATAATACTTAAAAACAAGCGAGCTGGTGATGATTCATGGTAATAAAAACCAGAGACTAAGGAACACAGAGGAATTCGTCCCCGTTTGCGTTCCTGAGTCTTTTAACTCTCTTCACCAAGCGATCCTTGGCCCGTTTCAGCGCATATTGTGCTCGTCTAAAAGCGACTCTCACCTTCTAATCATTTGCAAGAGACGAAAGCCGGAATGTCGTACGAGCTCCATTCTCTTGCTTTCGGAGCTGTGCCCTCCTCTGTTGGATCCGCAATGTATCTGCCAAACCAGCGCGCTTCCGGCAAGAACCAGCGGCAGGAAGAATCTGCACGCAATTTTTGTGCCTCCACCGTCCGCAAGCATCAACAAAAGCACATTCTGGTTGTACTTGGGGATACATTTGTTTTGTTGGCCCACCACCGCAAACGTGGATCCCCTCCAACTTCCCAAGTAGGCTTTCGACATCCTCAATAATTGAAACCTCACAGGTGTAACCCAACGCTTCACAAGAGACACGCTTCTCCATCAGAAAGATATTCGCTCTCAGGTCCTGATCAATATCAACGAGCTTCACTGTCACCATGCGGTAGTGGATAGTGTCCGCTGCGCATTGGGAACCCTCAACACGACGCAACTCACTAAACACAACAATGCACAGGTCATCGACTTGCAATCTGTGAAATCCCCACGCTGTGGATGGAAGCAGAACACACTCGGGACTCTCGAACAGTCTGTTGAAAGTTGACAGCGCTGACACGGGTGCTAAGGCAGAGACACCCGTGGACAAGTCAGACATAGTTGCAGAACCCTCATTTTCACCGGCGATCTTCATCACTGCAGATTGGTCGCTGTACACCAGACATGGTCGGTCCGGACGTTCGTTTTCCGTAGATGGCTTCTTCGCCAGTGCGCTCCTGTTGTGTCTTTCGGCAGGCCTTTTTTGTCGCTTTGTTTCCTTGGAGAGGTAAATCGGGCAATCCGGAAACTTGGTTGGCATGGGGTCTTTTGGCAACGACGCTTTCCGAGGCGTGCTGACCAAAACATTGCCGTTGTACATCGCCTCCCATTTCTTACTCACAAAATGTGTCTCGAAGTGTCGTTCGCACAGGTAGTCCGAAAAATTGCAGAGTCGATGTTTTCGTGGTATAGCGTTCCTCCACACTTTACGTCGCTCTTCATCTTTTGGCGCAAAAAGAACAACGAAAGATTTTGGGATCACGATTTGGACCCCGTTTTACCACTGGGAGGGAAACACTTTCTTCCCATACTCTTAGCCGACGGATGACCACAGGTACATTGCACAGACCCAAACGAAATAAGTCAAGGCGTCCCCGGACAAACAAAAAAAAATGCGACAGCGACTGCGAAAACTGTACCAGACACCGGAGCGCAACGAAGACACATGCAATCCGACCCAGACGGGCCTCCCGCGTATGACCGGTACGGCCCGCGCTACCCGTGGCGCCTTCTTGTAGAAAAGGAAGAGAACGTGAACCACTGTGTGACGTGGTCGTTGCGCTACACCTTTCAGTCGTTCACACACCTCTCCTTCCTACACCGTGGTTCTGGAGTACGGATCGAAGCCACGTTTTCAAAGCATGCTTTGTGGCAGTTTCCCAACTGAGTATCTCTAGTGACCTTGGTCGCCCCGGACTTGCCACGCCCTGCGTTCCTCAGTCTATCACTTACTGTGCGGAGAGCAGGACGTCTGCTTTTGCGCAGGAGTTGCGGACACGTCAGAACGACGCCAAGTTCCGATTGGCTTTAACTGAATGGATGCTGTGTAGATCTCAATGCTAGACGCCTTGAGGTATACCCTTTATTTGTTTTCAATCAGTCAATAAGACCTCGGCGTTCTGACATTATCGCAACCCCTGTTGAAGAAGCGCACGAACTTGCGCCCCGCATAGTCAATTTCCAAACCACGGATGTATTTGATCAGAATAACGCAAACTAGCTTCCTGTAATCACTCCATTTAGCCATGTCATAATGGCAAGGTACTCAACACCAGTAAAAGCAATGTGGAGCGCAAGTTCGTCTGCTTGTAGCGCAGGGGTTGATGATGATGTCAGAATGCCGAGCTCTGACTGGCTGATTGAAATAATAGTGAAATGACCTCAAGGCATCTTACATTAAAGTCTACTCACTATCCTTTCAATCGAAGCCAATCAGAGCTCGGCGTCGTTCTGACGTCACCGCGACTCCTGTGCAAGGAGCAGACGACCCGCTCTCCCTTAAACAAGCAAGTCAGGACAAAAAATTGGGTTTGCCATAGGAGCTCCGAGGGGTGACGAACGCGCTGATTTTCGGCAAGGAACTCCACCTAGATACTTATAAGTCCTGCTTACTATCGTCCATAACGTCACAGTAATGGTCTGACAACGGGCAGCACTACTGCAGATTCGCTCCCTCTCTCGCATTTGTTATCACATTCGCATGACCTAGGTGGTGCGGCGAATGGTCAGCGGCGTCCCGACATAAATGATTCCGTTTAGTGTTGTGGAGGGGAAGGAGTGCCAAGGTCTTGCATCTAGGTGGATTTGCAGGCGAGCGTCTCTGCCTTTCCGCCTTCTTTCCTTCTCACCACGCAACAAAGCAGTGCGCATGCGCATTGCAACCAATCGGTCCGGAAGGCGTCCGCCATTAAGATGCAAACACGCTTTAAGGCAAGCGAATTAAAATTCAACAACAACAATTTGTTTCTGTTGTTGAACAGCAAAAACAAAAGTTATTTTCTAAACGTTTTCTTTTATGTTGAACAGTTGGGGCAATTTCGGGATGCACTTGGTTTCTTATAATTTATTTACAGCACAACAAAACAATGGCTACAATATTAATACAAGCAATTCAATTGTCAGTTTTCCGAGAACAAAGAAAAAAGTATCGGAGCTAACACCCAAATCCAAGATGGCATAAAAGAAAAAACAAATCTCACAATCTTTTTTTAATATTTTATTTAGACTCAAAATGGTATCCTTCGGTGTTTGTGTTTTAGTTTAATATAGGGCATAGTAGTGAGCAATTAGGTGCTTTCATACTTTTGTGTTGTTACGCGAGTTTTTTTGCTATGCATTTCAGAAATACATCAGGTTTTATTAAAGTTTTCGAAATTCCATGCATAATACCAGAAAAAAAAACTTACTAAAAAGGTATGAGTTCAGATATCTTTTATCTAATGATTTTTATTTGCATATCTATTTTAAACACAAAAATATTTCCGCGACTCCTTTGGCATGAAATTACCCAAGTGGGATTGCATCGGGGTGGAAGAAAAACAAGAAGTTAAGACGTCTAAGTGTAAAACTTAAAAATGAGAGGACAGAAGGTATAGTGTCTTTCCCGAAGTTGTTTGGGTGCACCGACGGCCGTCTTCTGAATTTTCGGGCTGTTCTGTCCCAGCTGGCGGGGTTAAATTCGGTCTGCGCAGTTTATGTCGCGCGGTAGCACCTCAGCTACCCATGACTTGCTGCGGCGCATATGACGCTATCTAGCACTTGGGCTCTAAAGATCCTTCTATCAACGTCTCAAACACGCGGCCCGCATGCCGCATGCGGCCCGCAATTTGCCGGGACGCGGCCAGCAGGCAACCGGCTCCGAGTTCTGCTACCCATGTCTCGAGCTCTAGAATTGCATGCGCCATACTGACCTCATCTCGCCGATTCATTTTTGCTCGAAAAGTACCTATGGTCTTTTAACGTATTCACATAGTTTTTACTTCTCTGCGTTCACTTGCCTTGTGTTTCGCTTTATTTTTTGCTTCCCAGTTTTTGCAATGTACAACGATTCCGCTGCTAGGCTGCAAACGCGAGCTCTTTGTTGAATGAGACATCTCGGCTGCGCAAACTCTTGTTGAGAAAGAGCATATGCCAAGGATAACAATACGAGCTTGGGATTCTCGTCTTAAAAATATCACCATAAAAGGACAAGAATTTGCTCAGGATGTTGTAATAAAACTCGTCAGGGTGTCCTTCTCCCCAGCACTGGCTTTTGTGGAAGCTCGTCAACGCCCGTTTCACAGACGCGGCATCTGGGTAAGGCAAGAGAAGGGAGCAATGGCGGTTGTAACATGGCACGCGTGCAAAGTGTTTATACGCCGAGTCGCTTCTAACAGCGCACTAGCGGTGCTGCTGCGAAAGTAATCGAAGCAGAGAGCAAGATTCCGGCTTCTTGCGCCAAGCACAAACTAGACATTTTTAATGCCTTTTAAACAAACAACACGCTAACCATGTATATCGGGAGGGTATTCGGTCCGTTTGTGGAGAAAATAGGTGGTTTTAATTTTGACGTCTGTTGCGACTTGTAAGTCTTTTATGCTTGATCGAGCTACCGATGTCTGCAGTGACAGCAAGTGCCACGAAGCGCTTTGTGCGGCCACCCTTCGGATAAACAGAGTGAGTGCTTTGAGGAAGCAGTTGCATACTTTTGCAGTCGTCTCCGCGCTTGATAAGATCAGCACCTTTATTCTACTTTTTTTCCAGTAACACAATCTGGCTGTCAATGGCCCTTTTTTCACGTATCACGTTTCATGTATGAACTCCAAGGAGTTGAAAGGGATGAAATTGTCGGAAACGCTAATTCCTCTGAAAGAAATTGGAATGGAATGGGGGTGCGCATTTCGCAACACTGATGAATATTCAGCTAACTAAACATCGTAGGCAGTTTCCCAGAGTGCAGACTGTCATTTTCATGACAAAAACAAAAATGAGACATTTACAAATGTCTGTAATAAGAAACTAGAGCGCAGCTCTTGATCAGGAGGAGGGGAGGGTATGCCCCTCCTCTTCCTCCTCCTCCCTATTCCTCTCCTCCTCCTCCACTTCTCCACCCCTCCTTCTTCTGCTCCTCCTCTCCCTTCTCCTCCCGCTCCTTTTCCTTCTCCTCCCCTCCTCCTCCTCCTTCCCTGTTCATCCTCCTTTCCTCCTCCACTTCTCCTGCAGCTGAATTTGTTCATGGGTGACGTCACACAAATTCATGACGCCATTTTCCCCGCTAAATTTAGCGGGGAAACCGAATTGGTGTTGAGGCCACGTGAGATCAATTTTACCGCTACATTCAGCGGGTAAACCTCCCGTAATGCAATACGCAGTTACGCCGACGCCGACGCCGCTCAACCCGGAAAAGGGCGCCGAAGAGTTGCGCTCTAAAAAGATTGAAGTGGAAGATCGCTTTTACGAAGTAAAAAGAGCACTTAAAACCGGTTATCGTCTACATCCGTCATAACTGTTCCTGAACAAGGGCCAGTAGTAGAAAATAAATTTAAAAAAAGATGAAAGCCGTTTACAACTCCCTGCAACACCGAATTCGAGCGCAGCTCTTGAGCAGGAGGAAGGAAGGGTACTGAGGGGAGGGTATACCCCTCCTTCCTCCTCCTTACCTCGTGATCCTGCCTGCTACTCTTCCTCCCCCTTTTTCTCCTTCACCTCCTCCTCCTCTCATCCTTCAACCTTCTCCCTCGTCTCCTCCTCCTCCGCTCTCCCCCTCCTCCTCAAGGGGGTTCACGTGACCTCGGGGGGGGGGGGACGGGGGTCACGTGACCTCACGGTTACGCCGACGCCGACGACGCCGCTCAAGCCGCGAACGGGCGCCTAAGAGCTGCGCTCTAAAACAAGACTTGATAAGTTCATTGTTGTCTTGGAAGTAATGCCATTAATAGCAAAGATGACCTTACCTCTTGATTTTAAGTGTCACAGCGACTCCAAAAGGCGAGTAGCGTATGCAATGAAGATCTGCGATATTATGCCTTATTATTTGAACATGAATTGGGTGTCTGAAACGAAGGGTTGGAATATCTAAGAAAGAATGGTCGCCTTTTAAGCTTCTTTCTTCCACTTGCGCTCAACTGGTATTTGAAGTATTTCCAAAGAGTTCAACTTATCCTCAAAACAGATCTTGACAATCTAGCAGTTCACGCCTTTTATTATACATTACACCAGTCTATAACCCTTACCTTTTTTTATAATTGCTCATCCTCGATCACCTTCTCTTCTATAAACCGTGTTCAAATTATCGTGTTGACCAATGATTAGCTGGTGCAGTGACGAAATTGACGACTGTGAGTATCATGCTTCCAGGTGATGTTGTTGTATCGTAAGTTCAGCTCCTGATTGCTGTGCTGTTTTAGCTACATTGACTTGTTAAATCTGGGGAGGGGGGAGGTGGAGGTGGAGGGAGGGGGGGGGCTGTCAGTTGCAAAGGAAGTAATAGAGGCAGTTTGTGGGCATGAAATAGGAACAGTGTTGCCGAAACGCGGGAAATTTACCATGTCGTGGGAAAAAGCATGACAGCTAGGGAAAAAGGGAAAACATAATTTAAACACATGTAAACGTGGGAAATATTTGTTAATAAAACACTAACCTGAAATGTTGTCGTTTTCTTAACTACATTGAACAAGACAAAGGAAGTGGCACTAGCTACTAAGACATTTTGCTGTTTTGAAGAGCCAATCTAATTCACCACGACTTACATAATCATGTGCGTGCTGCCAGACTGCCGGCACAGTACTGCCGGTTCGCGCGTTTTCCTCACCGCTAGCTACGCACATAGGTCCTCCGTCAGTGCGATAAATCATGCCTTTCACAGTGGGTGGCGTTCCTTTTACATCACAAACACGAGCAGACGATTTTAGTTCAGTTTAGTTAATGGCCCGCTTGCCTTCATTTAGTTCCCGTGATTCATTCAACCAATATTGAGCGCGGAAAAGAGAGGAGGGGAACAGTTTGCCGAAGGACAACTTCTGCATTTCGTAATTTATGCTATGCAAATTTTTACAGAACAAAAACATATATGAGGTGTTGCGGTATCTAAAGGGACTTGGCGTCACGCGTATCTTAAAAGCGACTTGTGCCACTAAAAAGGTGTTGCGGGGAAAAAGGAAATTTCCGCCACTCCATGCGGGAAAACTGAAGTGCCAATGCGGCAACACTGAGTACGAATAGCACAAGATATCTTATTGCAGCGTGGTAGGATGTGGGTGTACTTACAATATATTGAGGCGCACAAATTGGCAGTCACATTCTTCCCTTCCTGACATCTTGCGATTTATTCCGATAGATCTGTGTACGCTCCACTGTTCGCTGATACGGAGATCATGATGCGGCAATTAGAGGAATTCCCTCATTGCTCTGTGAACTAAGCAATTTGAAATGTTTACCATTAGTTAGCACCATGTTAGTCAATATGCATTTTACGCTTCATCTACTTTTTAACTTGTCAATTGTCTTTCTAGCATTATTCATTTCGCCCCATAATGCACAAACGACTGAGACGTTATATCATGTCTTCAAATTGTTTTGCCATCCTATATTTATAAGCCGGTAGTCCTCTAATAAGGGTTCCGCATTTGGACAACCATCAGAAGAGGTAAAGTTATTAATGATTTTGTACCAAAGGAGCACATAAAGTATTTTAACCCCAAAAAGTACACATGGAAGTTTCGTTTAAAGCCTTGCTGCAGCAGGTTAGTACGAAACAATGCAGTAATTAAAATATATATGTATTACTACATTCTATCTTAAGAATAAATTCCGTTTCTCACATCCCGCGACGCACTGTACCGCGTAACTTTTGTTACCTTCTTACTTTTACATACAAAGAGAGAGCTTCCGGCAGATTGGAAACATGTCAGTCATTCAAGCCTACATTATCCGTAAGCCTGCACAATATCTGAATATAAAAAATAGAATACCGTTTTCAGGTGAAGGTTCATCGCACTAACACTGTTTTATTCCTTCTTCCCCATGAAACATTCAGAACATGTATAATCAAAGTGTAGCATCAAAACACAGCAGAAATGTCACTAAAAAGTAAATATATAATTACTATCCCCTCAGCATGCAACCCTCTGTGCCGTTTTTTGGTGAATTTTGCAACTTTTTTGCAATCTCTACCCAAAAATATAAAATATGTTACAACCAAGGTTTCATTCATTCATTCATCATTTTTCTGTGTTTTGTTTCCTACAGCGACCTGTGGATTTTCCAGTTATGTGGATTGTAAGGAATTACAAAACAACAAATCAGCAAAAAAAGGACGCGTTAATATAAAAAACATAAACAGTAACAAATCCAAACTACCTAAATCCCACTAAAACGTGAAACAAATTTTATTGTTATGAAAACACTTTTTATTTTTTATTTATTGGATGCTAACACTAATAGGTCAACCCAGGTACCACAGATTTTTGTTCCAAAATGGGGTATTCGTGTAGAAAAGTGTGGCCTTAAAAAGCACGAAGAAGCAAAGGTAGATACAGAACATGAATATATTTTTTGGCCAGAGTTTGGGTATCACAGGCCCTAAGTTGTCAAACAATTTCCAAACTTAGCTTTCAATGGTGGTAGTGTAAAATGATGTTAACTAAGCAGAACCTGACATAAGACTCTTGTCTGTATACAAAGAAGAAGATAAAAAAAGAGCTCGCGCAAGGGGAGCGAGTGAGTCAGCAAAAGGGTCCCAACCAAGTCGGTTGACCTGTCTTTCACAAATCGACCTCACAATGCCACCCGCAAAGTCATCAGTCGACGAATAGAGCGCTTCACTGTGCAGCAATTAACGGTGCGAGAAACCCGGGACCTTTGGATGTGAAGAATCAACATCAGGAAAGATCGGCTGAAGACGAAGCGGAGGGTTTGACAGAGCCAGAACACGAAGATAATTATCGATATCACGACTGCGCTCCAGTCAGCAACCCTTAACATCAACTCCCTGAATAACCTACGAGACAGGCTGATCGCCAGCAACGAGGAACTCTGCAAGGTCAACGAAGAGATTGAGCTGCTGATCACCGATGCCGACCTCGAAGTGGACTATGTTGCTGTGGCAGACTACGAAGATCAAGAAGCAAGAGCCCTCAGTGAGGTGCGCAACAAAATCGAGCGTCAACCGGCAGCACCAGGCATTTACCACGTGGGAGACGACGGTGACAGAGACATACCCCAGGCCACGGGTGTGAAACTCCGTAAACTGCATCTACTTCACATCAAGGCGCGCTTACCCTCTGGCAACCCTTCTGGGAGCAATTTCAAACTGCCGTTTACCGTAACATCAGACTCACGGAGGGAGACAAATTTCAATATCTACGCTCCCTGCTGAGGGGGCGAGCCGCCAGTGCTGTCTCCGGGCTACAAGCAACGGCCGAGTTCTACAAGGACGCCATAGAAATACTGTCCGAACACTTCGGGAACAAGCAAAGCATTCAGCGTGAGTACCTCTGAAGACTGCGAAGCCTACCAACGGTGAAGTCAGATCGAGATGTACAAGAACTACGAAATATTTACGACCACGTCCAGACCAACATTCGTGGCTTGCTTGCCCTAGGCGTTTCGAGTGCGACGTTCTCTACTATGATGGTGGACGTACTCCTGTCCAACCTCCCAACCAATATAGTGGTGGAGTACCATCGACTCAAAATATGCGGGATAGGGCTTGGAATTCCAATCAATGGGAGAGAAAAAGCCGGAATGACTGCCAATGGACAACCATTAGACGACGTCTCCCCTTCGTCAACAGATGCAGGTGAGCAGTTGGAGAGGCTCTTGCGTTTTATGCGCGTGGAGATAGAGAGCAGAGCACAATCATCGCCACTCAAGCGAAGGACGACAACCGTGCCATCAGTGGCTCATAATCAGAGGCAAGGCGCCAGTCCACCATCAACGTTGATGTTGCACACTAGCGGAACAGACAACACCTGCTTATTTTGCAACTACCGAACTCACCGTACCGGTGATTGCACATCTGATATCACACTAGATGAGAAAAAGAAAACGCTAGCGCAAGACATGAGATGCTTTCGTTGGACGAAGCGAGGTCACCGATCAAGGGATTGCCGTAGTCAACAGAGACGTACCGGCTGCAGGGGAAGACGTGTCACCTCAATGTGTTACCCGGCGTGGGAGGCTTTATTAGCGGTTCGGGAGACTGCCAATGTTCTCAACGCAGGTAGTACCACGACAGAACAGACTCCGAGCGTTTAATTACAAACGTTCCGAAGCTGGGTTGGAACCGGCCTAAACCGAGCTTACATCCGCGGCATTATCTACGGATGGGAGCCAAAAAACTTTCATCAGGGAAGACTTGGTTAGGAAGCTTAATTTGAAGGTTGTCGGAGAACAGACCATGCAACTCAACACCTTTGCTTGCAGTGACTGAAACAGGTGTAGGCAGAAGTTCATCGTAGTTAGAATTCGAATTAGGGGCCAATATAATACAACATATCAGGTCTTAGAAGCAGAGGTCGTGCGTTCCATCTCCCAAAACATTATAGAAGCTCCAGTAGAGCACACCTTTCTCAAGACTATCCCAGGAGACATCGCCGACAAGTTGATGTTTCCATCGACTCAAGCGGAAGCGGGCATAAGCCACCTAATTGGAGCGGACCAGATGTGGAAATGGTTGACCAGCGAGACACGCCTCTCGTCTTGCAACACCGGGCTAGTAGTTATCGCAACGACTTTGGGATGGACCTTTCAGGGTCCGACCAGCACAGTGAGTGTCTTATCAAATAATACCACAAATTTGATGGTGTGCGTGTTGAATGTTGAAGGGGCTGACGAAGAAGATGATGCAGCGTTAAAACATTTCTGGGAACTAGAGAGCATTGGAATCGTGGATGAACCAGTGGATAAGAAAAGAACAGGAAGAAAAGCTCTTTGAGAAATTCAAGGAAACCGTCAGACAAAAGAACGGTCGGTACAAGGTCGTGTTGCCATGGAAAAAGACAAAAACTACCCTTGGAGATAATCACATGGTTACCAGCACCAGACTCCGAAGCCCAGTACGCCGTCTCACACAAGATGGTTCTATCACCCAGCATGACCAAGCAATACGTAGTTACTTTAAAGATGAACACGCCAAAGAGATAGAAGAAAATGCATCAATCTACAGGCACCTTTATTACATGCCTCATCGAGCGGTAATTCGTGTTAACTCGGAGTCAACTAAACTTAGAGTAGTATTCGACGCATCTTCCCATGCAGCAAACACCAGATCTCTCAATGATCACCTTGAAAAAGGTCCAACGGTCAACACGGAGCTTTTGCCCGTGCTACTTAGATTTCGAATGCAGAAGGTGGCCATCACAGCAGACATACATAAGGCGTTTTTAGAAATAGTAATCTCGAAGCTTGACATGGACGCTCTCCGATTTCTTTGGTTTGAAAATACACCCCAACCCAACGGGCCACTGCCAAACACGAAGGAGTGGCGCATGACGAGGGTTCCTTTTGGAACAACTGCCAGTCCCTTCCTACTCGGGGCTACGATTCAGCACCACTTGCAGAACGTGAGTGGACCCAACAACGACATCGCAACTATTTTACTCCGATCATTTTACGCGGACGACCTGCTAACTGGAGCAGCGAACATTAAGGAGGCGCAGCGACTCGCTGACGGAGCACGGACTTTACTGAGGGAAGCAGGCATGGAACTGCGAAGGTGGAACACCAATTCTTCTCAACTCCGGAAACTCTTTGATCAAAGAGCGGATAACGTTGATCATTCATTCGAGAATAAGCCAATTAAGTCCCCCGAGGTAACCAAGATATTGGGATTGGTGTTGGATAAAAACGCGGATGCATTCAAGTTCTCTGCTGATCATCTCTTGGAGATACTTTCTACAAATTTGAACACAAGGCGCTCCGTACTCAAGGCCTCGGCTAGGATCTTCGATCCCCTCGGTTTCCACTCGCCGTATGTCATAAGAGTAAAAATTTTATTACAACGTATATGGCAATGCGGACTTGGATGGTGATGAGGTTCTGACAGAGGCTCTATTGCAAGAGTGGAAATCCTGGTGCGCCGATTTAACGGAATTACCACAAATCACGACGCCGAGATATCTGCTGGGTGTCAAAGGTGAAATCGAGCTGGAGATTAACATCTTCACCGACGCTAGCCCTCTGGCGTATGGTACCTGCGCATATTTCCGTGCAGTGAACAAGAAAGGAGAAGTCAGCGTGAATCTGATATTTGCAAAGTCTAGAGTTGCTCCACTGAAGACACTAACCCTTCCACGACTAGAACTGATGGGAGCGCTATTGGGAGCACGCATTGCTACATATCTTCGTAGCTCATTCTTAGGTCACAGCATTAAAATATGGTACTGGACAGATTCTATGATAGACACTAGGCTGGATTAAGGGATTGGCAACCGAGTGGCAACCCTTTGTGTGCAGTAGAGTGACAGAAATACAAGCACTCAGTGATCCGTCCAGTTGGCACCACTGCTCAGGTTACAAGAACCCATCCCACGGTCTCACTAGAGGGAAGACTCCTAGTGCAAGTGGGGACTCAACAGGTATGGTGGTCAGGGCCAGAATGGCTTGCCCTCCAACAACGAAACTGGCCATTTAGTACACCCTTAGAGAACCTTGACGACATCGATGGGGAGAGACAGCATCGAACCAAAACGCTGCTGACTGTTGTCCGTGCACAAACTGCGCTTTTGACGCTTGACAATTTCAGCAGCGACACCAAGATGTTGCGGGTAAGTGCCTGGGTTAAAATATTTGTGCACAATTGCCGCCAGAAGAATGAGTCAGCAGAATAACCATTGACTACACAAGAAATTACGGATGCGGAACTTTTTTGGATTAAACCGGCTCAAAAGGAATGCTTCGATAAGGAGATACAAGAGGTAATACAAAGTGGAAAAATTGCTGCAAGATCTAAAAGAAGTGATCTACAGCCGATTCTTGATGAAACCATAATCATGCGCATAGAAGGCAGACTTTGTCAAGCTACCTTGACGAAAGACGTAAGACACCCTATCCTTTTATCGGGAGACCACCCGTACACTATGCTGCTGGTCAATGCAACACACCTTAGAACAGTACACGGAGGCCTGCAGGCCACATTGACAGAACTGCGTGAAAGATTTTGGCTGCCAGGAGCACGAACAATCGAGAAGAAGATCCTTGCTCAATGCCGGACCTGTCGGCGGTTCAGCGCAAAGCTAGCCACGGCTCCAGTAGCTCCACTACCACGGGACAGGGTGGAAGTGGGACACCCATTTCAGGTTGTAGGAGTCGACTTCGCGGGGCCGTTATTCGCCAGCTCAAAGGGACAATGTGTTAAAACGTACATTGCTCTCTTCACTTGTGCGACTACCCGTGCAATACCCATCGAGCTAATATCCTCTACGACCACTGTATCGTTTCTCTTGGCTTTGAGGAGATTCGTGGCTCGAAGAGGCATTCCGACCACAATTTATAGCGACAACGCATTAACATTTAAAAGAACAGCGAAGGGTCTGAAATCCCTATGGAAGGCTATTCGCAGTACCGGATCCCAAGACCTCTGCAGTACCCACCGAATAACCTGGAAGTTCATTGTAGAGCGGGCCGCCTGGTGGGGCGGCTGGTGAGAAAGAATGGTGCGATTGGTGAAAACGTGCATAAGGAAAGTTCTTCGACTATAAAGTCCGTCTTCCGAGGTGCTAACTACCGTACTGGCCGACATCGAAGCAACGAGAAACTCTAGACCATTGACCTACTTTCACGCAGATAACAGCGAACCAACAGCCTTAACTCCGGCTCACTTACTCATCGGACGACGATTGACAACCCTGCCAGCGACGGAGCCGCCACACCCCGCAGCGTCATGGAGATATGCGCTTTCACGGCGGTGACAATATCGACGGAAGCTCATGAACCATTTCTGTGTACGCTGGAAGAAAAAAGACCTCCTAGAGCTTCGATCAGCACACCTAGTAACCCCTCTTAACAGCCGACCACTGAAAATCGGAGACGTGGCACTCCTGCACGACAACATTGCCCCGAGACATCTGTGGACCTTGCTTCGTGTCATTGATGCATATCCTGGAAGAGATGGAAATGTGAGGGCATGTACCATAAAGCTGCCATTCGGTTCAGTTACGCGAAGACCAGTACAACTGCTGTATCCATTGGAAGCCATTTGAACTTCAATGCATTTTCCTCGCGTTGTTGGGGCGGGGAGGATATATGTAAAATACCTTTAACAACACAGAGACTGACATAAGACTCTTGTCTGTATACAAAGAATAAGAAGATGAATGAGAGAGAGCTCGCGCAAGGGGAGCGATTGAGTCAGTAAAAAGGTCCCAACCCAGTCGGTTTCCTGTCTTTCATAAATCGACCTCACAATGTCACCCGCAAAGTCATCAGTCGACGAATAGAGCGCTTCACTGTGCAACAGGTAGTTTGGCTGTCATCTGGCATCTTTGGGCCTAGATCGCCATGAAAGTACCAGAGTTAGGCTTCAACTGGTGTTGCTTTGTTTTCATGTGGCAACTTTGGACCTGAATTGCCACACAAATGCCATATCTAGGTTTTACCACTGCTGGTTCTTCGACACAGATATGGCATCTTGGGCACAAATATTGCAATTTCGCATTATGTGGCAAGCCAAAGAAAAGCCTTCAAAATGATGACGAGAAGTACTCTAGCTACCACCAACTGACGTCTCTGATCAAGATATATTAGACTGAAGTAAGTCCATAGGATTACCAAGCTTGAGCCAAGCTAGGCGTTTTCCTGGCGTGCTACCTGGAGATGTTCTTAGGTACAATAATCTTTTGGCGCTGTAATGAAAACTGATAGGTATCTAACGACTCAATAACAGTTCAGGCATTTTGAAATTTTTATTTTTTATGTTTGAGATTACAAAGGGCAAAGCGGGCCGGTAAGTGCAACGTACCATCTACCTAGTGATATTCCATCAACATTTATGGCAGAAGAACAAAATGTGTTTATTCAATTGTGGTCACATTCCTTATGTTCGTGTTCTGCAAACGACGTTCATTCTTCATCCGGAGTGCAGCTTTAGTGAATGACTACGTCAACACAAGCAGACGGTTATGTTTTGTTGGAAGCCACCTTCTGGAACTGGCAAAGAGGCTTTCTAACGATTGCCATACTTTCTTCATCTAACAACTTAGAAAGCACGCAATTCCCCTGTCACATCGCGAAATTTAATGCCCTCTGCATCGAATGGCATACATCATCGACCAATCATAGCCCGCAACTTCTGAAGCAGCGCGATACGCGCTAGACTCTGATATTAAGGGTTGCGAGCTAATTCACCGATCAATTATTGTCATACTCGATGTCAATTACAAGCAATATTACCGTGGTAGGAATAAAAGAATCGTAAGCCACAAGTTCCTCGGCATGAAGACATGAGAGCTAGTGTTTTACAGGTAGTCGACAAGTTTGTGTAAGGGAATATAAAATGGCAATTCTACTCTCTAAGAAATCTTGTTCGTCTACTTCCCTGCAAGGTACTCAGGAGGGTGAATCGCAGGAATCTGCGGAGGAAGTTGGGCGAATGATGAGGCTAAAATATGTTGAGGCCTAAAACAGTGTGGAAAAAGATTATTTAAAAAAAGCCTCTAACAAGTCAAATTTATTTTATTTGAACCAGACTTACATTATATTATTCAGTTTTATTTAATTTAAATTATACTAATTTGATTTAAACCACTAACTTAATAATTTCATGTATTTTTCAACATAGAAGACCGATGGATCATTTTTTCTGATCGCTGATAACAATCCGCAAGAAAGAATTGTAAAGTACAATTTAATTAACAACTCTTTTTTCATATAATCACTGCCTCACTATAAAAAACAGCTTAAAGTTTTTAGTAAGTTAAAAACTTTATTTTATTTTTATTTCGCGCCCTTACCCGATTGCAATAGGACATAACTTTCCTAGTTTTCGTTTGTTACTTTTGCTTTCTGATTTTGTAGCAGTATAATGTTACGAAGCCTACAAACGAAGTGGAAGGTTGAAACTAAGCTCAGCGCTCTAATTTTCTCCAAATGGCACTTCTCTTTGCTTTGCTTGTGTTCAGCCTTTTATATATCTTTCTTGAGTGATTATTATTTAATTTAAATAAAAAGAAGCATGCCCAGAGAAAGCATTAAATTATAGAACAACGATAAATAAAGAAAAATGTCTGCTCGAATACTTTTGGGGCAAAGGTTTTATTAATTCGAATAGCAATCTTTGGATACTTCACGCACTTTTCGTCTATGTATCTATCTATCTATCTGGCTATCTAACCTCTTACGCCGCGGGTCGATAAATAAATAAAAAAGACCGGCGCCGGCTGGGATTCGAACCGTTGACCCTTCGATCAGCAGGCAGACGCGCTAACCACAGAGCTATGAAGGCAGTCATTCAGCGCACTCTAAACGGTTGTTTATATCTTTACCATAGGACGGGCTTTACAGCGCTGTCACAGCTACCGGTGCGCGCGCGTTCCATGCACGAGGGCTCATTCCGCTCTCGTGAGGCTGAGCACGGCCGCTAGCTCACCCTCTCCCGCGCTCGGGAGAGGGTGATGTAGCGGCCGTGCTCAGCCTCACGAGAGCGGAATGAGCCCTCGTGCATGGAACGCGCGCGCACCGGTAGCTGTGACAGCGCTGTAAAGCGCGTCCTATGGTAAAATTATAAACAACCGTTTAGAGTACCGTTGGTTGAGTCTAGCTGAGACGCCAGAAAGTCTGGTCGGTACCATTTTGAGTGTTTGTGCGTATGGCGCGTGCTTTGCTCGCCTTCCTAAGTGACACAAACGCACGTGCTGGGCTGCGGAGATCGTGCGCAGGGCTGTGAAAGTGTCAACAAATTTAGAATCGCCTCAAGAGTGGGCTGGCGTATCTAGAGTGTGCCGGCCACCTGACGAACGCGCATAACTCCGCACCGTTTGATGCTATTCGCATTAACGTAGATAATCATTCCCAAAGGATGGGTTCTGCTGATTTTTTAATTGGTTGAGGTGTTCAAATAGTGCAGCCTGAATGTATAAAAGAAGCGGAGAACCTATGGACATCATTAGTTCTACCATCTCGGTTAAACCAATATCCCGAAACATGGTAAGCGTTTTGAGAATAGTTGCATTCTGACAAACTTTTCTTTAAATGCTCCGGGCTTTTATTTCTCCAGCTAATTATAAAGTTCAGTGTCTGTGGTTTTTTTTTATTTTGATTGACTTACTTTACTACTACCACATCACACTTACTTGTATAGTGCTGCATACCTAATAACATTTCTATATAAAGAATGAAATACAGAAATAAAAAATTCCTATGTCGACCAGTTTGTAAATATAGAAAGAAGATATTTAAAATAATGTAATCTAAAACTGCAAAACATGTATTTGTTTTGTTAAACTAAGTTTTTGTTTCACAAAGTTTACAGTAAATGAATCAGTTACGTTCATTAGGTGAGAGATGTTAATGATTGCACACGCCGTGATTTTACGGTAGAGAGGTGATCACTTATTATTTTTTGTGGCGTGCTGGATACTGGGAGAAGTCCCTAATTAGTATTATGATTTCTACCACACCAACGTTATTCTGACCAACCTGCAGTTCCGCACCTTCCTCATCCTGGCCCTGGCCACCTGTGCCCTTGCCGGCTACCTCGGCTTCCCCGCCCGCACCAGCTACTCCTACCGTGCGCCTACCTTCTCCACCGTCGCACACGTCCCGGCTGTCGGACATGTCTATGGTCATGGACTCGGCTACGGCCTCGGCTACGGCTACGGCACCTACGGTCTGGGATATGGCCTCCACCACGGCTACGGTCTCGGCGGTCTCCGATACCTCGGATACTAGTCCCATTGTAAGTAACAGGCAACTGGTATACCACGGGTCATCGACAGTAAATTATACTGCAACAATACTAACTTGCCCTCTTTGATAAGTATTATGTGCTTTAGTTCGTGGAACAATACATATATATAAACTCAAGGCTTACAGATGTAAAATATTAAGGAGCCGTTTAGGAATACTTCTGAAAGTAAGGAACGTTTTTGTGTCTCAGAAGCAGGCTGTCATCGGAAAGCAATTAGAAGGTGCCACTATTGTCCAATCAGGACCTCGTTGTGGAAAAAAGACTAGATTGCGCACTGCTTGCACATATTCTCTCTAAGTGCCGAAACAAAAAGGAGCGCTAAGTAATGCCACTTGTTCATACTGACAAAGCAGTCATCAGCCTTAAATTTTAAATTATGGCATCAATGTTGGTGTGCAAACTAAGATTCATCTACACATTGCGCCAAGATCAGGTTGACTGGGTTTTCCACAGCCCCAAATAGTTTTGCACGAAGTTCAGAACTAGAAAACAGCTTAGCCTCCCCCCCCCCTCCGCCCCTCCCGCCCCGGCCATTGGCCTTTTTCTTTCTAATATTGCCTACCTTGCAGGGTTATAAGCTAGTAGTGTCAAAGTATAAATGGGCAATTTAGGTGACTCTGACGTGCCCAAGTAAAATGAAGTAGCGCAACTACGAGATATATTAATGCAAAAGCATTAACTGTCCCATGGAGCGAGGCCACGTCATCAGCTGCCTCACCGAAAGGCAGAAAAATTCCCCTATCCCAATAGAGCGATGTGAAGACGGGATCTGGAGCATCCCAGCTTTGAATCCGCGCAAAAAGCCGAGCCAAACGGCAAATAAATGCCCCGTTTTAGGTGAAGCCGAAATCTCATGGATAGGGCACCCATTGGCTGGCGCGCACATAGTTACAAAGGACAAGGCCTGCCATTGACCGAGGCGCGTCAGTTTCAAGAAGAGCCACCCCATAAGGCTACGTGCCCGCGCCAGATAAAGCCGCGTGAGAGCACGCCGGGATAAGAAAGCGTTTGGCTGGCGGGGCTTCACAGAGAGAGCCCGCCCGAGCATACTCCGGAGCGCGCGCAAGAACGACATTTATGCTTTTGCATTCATAACATATAGGAAGTGCTTAGGTGTACCTTGAGCCTTTTATTGATAATTGTTTTTTGGCAGTAACTGCTTCCAACTCGAAGTGGAATGCGCCTGCTCTTCTTACAACAATGATTATTGTGACGATTTCAGCAATGGTTTAAGAACGATTCTTATTTATTTTGACAAGGCTAGTAAGTCGGGACTGGATATTATTGTGGTAACACTTCTACATCAGTTTGCTAATTGCTGCTTTGTTTTTGCAGAACAAGAAGTACATCATCCGGAGAAAAAAAGGAAATGATTGATCTTATTGGCAACAGCTGTGAAATTCCGCTATGGCTTCGTCGTTCATTAATAAAATATATTGAATAAATCAAGATTTTTGGTCAAAATGTTTTGGGACCACATGCATGCTTATTTAATAACGTTGATGCGTGTTTCTGTGATAATGATCCCTTAAGAGAGGGAACCAGAGGAATATAGAAAAAAAATATCTTCAAACAAATCTAGATGACTGGTGCGCGCTGAAAAAATCCGCCTGGTACTAGGTCGATACGAGGATCTTGCGGATTTGTTCAACGCGCATTCGTCACCTAGCTGTGTTTGGAGTTTTGTTTGTCCTTTGTCTTCCTTGCTCCCCGTCTCCAAGGATCATTGCGTTGATTTCGAACATTTCTTCGAGGTATATGATAGTGCACAGATGAGACTAATGCGCTAATATCGAAGCAACAATGTATACATTTAATCAAAAACACAAGGTCCCGCGAACACCGTCTAGTTGCAAGTCCAGATATCTGTAATGATTTCAGTACTTCAAGGTATACGTATGAGTCATGTGAACATCTAAAATGATAAATTCTAGCAAACCCTTTCTGTATGCGTTCTAAATTTTTTTAAGCAGTCATACTAAGACTGTTCCGGATCACTGAACAAAAATCATGTTTTGGGAGAACTGTGCTACGGTAAAGCACAAATAAAAGATATACACTCGAAAAACTTTTGCTAAATCATGAGATTACTTCGAGAAGTCTAAAACAAGAGCTCACAGCATGCGACACATGCGAGTTGAAAATAAGTACGGAGTCAAGCAATACTCTAAGGTCTTTTACACACAGTGGAGGGTTAATGGCCGCTCTTTCTAAGCTTCGGCTGTTACTGGGCACAATAAATAAAAGTAAAATAATAATAATAATATTAATAATAATAATTATTATTATTATTAATAATATTATTATTAATCATTTATCTTCATAAAGAAGTCTCCAGGAACCGTCGCTCCTTTTTACTGCTCTGCGAGTTTTCACTCGTAATCGCTTTCAATCGGAACATCCGGCGCCAACAAGCTTTTTGTGACTCGGACGATTCCTCTGCACCGATGCGGGCACCGACCTTTCTTAAGATCGGGTCCTCAACGTCTTCCCTGACAGCATTCCACCGGGTAGGCCTAAGTGACTTTGCGTCTTCGCCCGGCTTGGCTCCTAGAACACCCGTTGTGCGGGAGCTTGCCTGGCACGACGATCTCCACGGTGAGCAAGGCATCTCGCGCCAGCCTGCCCAACACATCAGGGCGACGCACGTGACACGGGAGTACAGCACTTCACATCGTTCCCTTCTGCGCGTGTGCTATGTCTTCTCACTCAAGTGCGCTCAATGCAACGAGAAGATTGTGAACGCTGGTCGGCACATGTCCTGCGCCGAGTGCAGAACATCCTATCATCTTGGGAAGCTTTGCTCCGGTATTGCGGAAAATACATTCAAGACCATGGGTGTTGGAAAACGAGATGTCTGGCGCTGCCGTGTGCCGACAACAACATAGCGGGAATGAGTCTCGAAGTGAAGCCAGCCCGTCACAATGCGCGTCTCCTGCTGGTACGGAACATCTTCGATCGCTGGAAGCTAAACTGGAGTGTCTTACCTTGCTGAAGGCCAATGTTGACACCCTCCTCGACTTACCGACTCAGATCAACTCCTGACATTGAAGCCGGTAGTTGAGAGCCTGAAATCCGCAGTAACGGAAGTTCAGAAGGCCGTAGAGTTTCTGTCTGCTCGGTATGACTTTCTGCTGTCTACAGCCACTACCAACTCAACCGCGATAACAGAGCTCCGCGAGGAAACCACATTGCTAAGAACCGTGGTAACCGAGCAGTCTCAGACCATCGAGCACCTGAAAGAAGAGCTGAACGATAATGACCAGTACAGTCGTCTCTCAAACCTTGAGATACATGGACTGCCTCATGCCCCAAGTGAAAACTTAGTCTCCGTTTTGGGCGAGTTGGCTGGCAAGCTAGGCCTCGAAAACTTTCAGCCAAAGGACATACTGGCGGTGCATCGTCTGCAATCTCGGCGCGACGGCCCTCCAGTTATCTTGGTTAGATTGGCTTCAGTGTCGCTAAGAGAACAGTGGCTCGCCACATGAGGTAAGCTGAGGACTCTGGCGGCAGAGGGTTCGTTGCCCAAACTCTTCCTCAACGAGAACCTATCGCGAAAGAACAGGGAACTCTTTTGGATGGTACGGGAGAAAGCAAGAAGCAAGCAGTACCAATTCACTTGGGTGAAAAATGGGAAGCTATTTGCAAAAAAGACAGGAGCCTCGTCACTGGTTCGCATCTACCGGTTGGCCGACCTGGAATTGATTGTCTAACTCTTTTCGTTGCTCAACGGCTTAAAAATAACAGTGGATAACAACCGCGTCAAATAATGGAAGTACAGTTTCGTCAATGTTCAGATTTTTCTTCATTTCAACGTTTCTCGGAACCAGCTAGTGATAGTACTCTTGGCTTCTTACATGTAAATATTAGAAGTATTCGTAAATATTGGGACCAGTTCATAATAACTGTAAACAATATGTCATCACTGTTTGACGTTTTTGTGCTAACAGAGATGAATGTTAAAGACGATTTCTGTGGTGAGTTCCGGATACCGGGATATAAATCATTTTTTCTTACACGGCCGATTGGACGAGGAGGTGGAATTGCGATATTTGTTACGGACTTGTGGTGTACTGAAACACTTGATGTAGAGTTTTGCCATTGCGAGTCTTTGCCTATGAGGCTATGGAATGATAAGTGGTCCTTGATTTTATTAGTTTCTTACAGACCTCCTTCAGTTAACCCTTTAAGATTTTTAGAAGAACTAAAGGATACGCTTGGCAATTTTCACTCTGTCGACATCTGTTTAGTAGGTGATTTCAACATTGATACGCTTCAACCCGCCAAGTCTATTGTATGTGACTATCTCAATCTTTTAGCGCATTTTGGTCTGGAGGAACTGATTTTAGCTCCAACTCGAGAAGAACTTTTGGATAATCATCTTGTGGCCTCGTGTCTATATCTTATAAGCATACGCGCTCCGAATGTTGTTGCAAAATCGGCCGTAATAGAGCAAAAATTAGCCGACCATTACTTTGTGGCGTGTCAACTTGCATCCCAACTCACGATGAAATCAACAATAACGATAACAAAAACATTGGAAATAACTGATAGAATTAGATTTGATAATTTGGTTAAAACCTATGATTGGAATACTTTACTCTCTATTCAAGACTTTGATGAAGTGTAGTGTAGGTTTAAAGATATATTTGACTACCTCAAGGATAAATCTAAAAAGGTTATCACTCTGAGGCGGCGTCGAAGCGAACAAGAATGGTTAACGAGTGATATTTTGTCAGCTATTCGCTATAAAGATGTTCTTTGGGCTAGATGTCGGCAATCTTCAATAAATACCAACTTGAAAAAGAATTCCGTAGTATGCGAAATCGTGTAACCGCGCTTATTCGATCAGCAAAAAGAAAATACTTTCGAGATAATTTTTTTAAAGCAAGGTCAAATATTTCAGTGACTTGGAGTTTGATAAATCAATTACGAGGCACGGGTGTGAAGAGATCGATCGATGCCTCCCTAGAGAAAGTGTTCGGTAACAATACGACAAAACTAGTTGACGATTTCAATAAGTTCTTCGCTACATTTTCTGGAGTAGCTCGTGATGATACTACGTTCACAGCAGATTTTCTTGATTCACATGTTTCCTCGGCATTCCTTCCCGAAATGTCTGAACTTGATCTACGCACTTCGCTTTTTAGTTTCAAAACTAACAAGGCGCCTGGTATCGATGGCATCAGTGCAAATGATCTGCGCCGATATTATGATTCTACGAAACTTGTGGTCCTTCACATGTTAAATGGTTTCATTTCCTCCGGGATGATACTGGTTCATTTGAAAAGTGCGCTAGTGAAGCCAGTATTTAACAGGGGCGAGCATAAAAAACTTGACAATTATTGACCAATTTCCATTTCGCCTTGTATTGCCCAAATCTTAGAAAAACATATTTTTCAAACTATGACGGCCTTTCTTGATCGCTTTAATATTCTGTCGCCCAGTCAATATGGGTTTGTCCACGGACGTGGGACACAACCCCTTTTAGAAGATTTTGCAGATGAATTGTATCTAGCCTTCGAGAGGCATCAGGTTGCTTGTGCGCTTTTTATTGATGTAACAAAGGCGTTCGATGCAGTGAGTCACAAGATTTTACAAACCAGGTTGCAAAACATTGGATTCCGCGGCCCATTCCTTTCTCTTCTCCGGAACTTTTTAACTGAGAGGACACAGCTAGTTTCTATAGGTAATAGTTGAAGCTCCCGAGTTACCTTAAAAGCTGGGGTTCCCTAAGGTTCTGTTTTGACACCTCTTCTTTTAACATTTTTGTAAACGATATGTCCAACTCAGTATCAACATCTAAATTGTTTCAATATGCGGATGACACAGTGTTGCTTTCAAAACATCTTGATTATCCTGTAGCAATCGCTTTACTCGAAGAGGACACTTGTCAACTTCATGACTGGTTTAAGACAAATTGTCTTACGATAAATGCATCTAAAACTTAGCTTGTCTGCCTTCGTAATCCCCTTAAGATATTAACGCCCAATCATCCTATATATATGCATACTTCTCTTTGTATATCTTGTAACTGCTGTCCTATATCTTATGTAGATCAAGTTAAATATTTAGGAATTCAATTTGAAAGTGATTTGTCGTGGAATTCCCATCTGTCAAAACTTTGTAAATGACTGAGAATTGTACCTTGCTTACTGTATAATACCAGATCTTTAATACCTTACTTAACGAAAAAGACAATAGCTCACGCCTTGGCATACAGTGTTTTGCGTTACGGAATAACTATTTTTGGTCACAGCCCAGGACGATGGGGTCAAAAAATTGACTTACTCTTAAAAGGAATATTTAAAAGCATTGTTTATGGTCCCATATCGCAAACTGAAGAAGAGATCTTAGCAGTCTTGGGCTTGCCATTGTTCCACTCTTTATCGGTTCAGACCGTTGTATTGAAACACTTCTGGTGTGATAATTTCAAAGTACCCCATGTCGTATCTAGATCGCTTCGACACACCGAGCGCTATGAAATGCCTTTTGTTGTGACAAGATACGGAAAAAGGATTCAAAATATTTATGTTCCCTATATATTTAATAGCCTACCGGACGATGCTTACACTGTGGACTCACTAAAAAAACTGAAGCAAGTGCTCCGATGTAAAATTGCAACCTTTTTACTGTGCTGTGTATGTGCATGTGTTTGTGTCATCATCCTTTATATTGTGATGTATGTTGAGCTTGGAAGTTTACGTGAGTGGGGACGCTTTTTTATCACAAACTGTAGGGTCTTGTCCAACAAGCCTATTGTCTGGCTTTGACAGACCCGCCTCACTATCAAGTGAACTACAGGCGTAAATAAACATTATTATTATTATTATTATTATTATTATTATTATTATTATTATTATTATTATTATTATTATTATTATTATTATTATTATTATTATTATTGGCTTTCGACGGACCCGCTTTTTCATGTATTGTATTGAAATTTTTGCAATAAAATTATTATTATTTTTATATTATTATTTATTATTATTATTATTATTATTATTATTATTATTATTATTATTATTATTATTATTATTATTATCGTTTATTCTGTCCAGCTCGCCTCCAACGTTGTATTTAACTGCAAACACTGCTCGTTTCTCTTGCATGGACATCTCCTAAACAGAAAACATTCGGATTAGACCCGGAATAAGTGCATCTGTACATTGACTGTAGTTTAGATTATTTATACATGCGATATATTTTCTATGTATTAAAACAAATATTAATTAAAATATTTTCAGTAGACTGAATTTAGGTGAAAGGAAATCATTTCACTGATAAAAAATGTATACTGTCAATGCTACGCGAATAGTCTTTATTGAGGCAGAAGTAAAAACATACCATAAACATAATTGCTATAATAACCCAATATTCCCTAGGTAGAAAATATCTTCCAAAAATTTGTTCACCCTTAATTTTGAACAGAAATAAAAAAAAATATATTGTCATTGATAGGTTTGGGGAAGGGGGGGGGCATTCACCACAATTCTGTAATGTGACTATAACCTGGAATTATGCACAGTTCTGATGCTTTCCCTGACCCCCTGCAATCACAGGGGTTTCCTCGGATTCCCTAGCTATGCCAACTGCATTTATTTCACTCCCCAAAATATACCACCATCATGTGTGCTGTTCATACAGTTACGGCCATGATCTTGGCTATGGCTAATGTGGCTGGGCTGCGGCCTGGGCTACGTTCTGTAATCTAGGCAACTGTTTGAACTGCGGTTCATTCAATTACGTTGCATTTAGCTAGAAAGGTAAGTAACATCTGCTTAACTTCCCTTGCAACGCACGATCAAATATTTCTTTGTATACGAATTAACAAGACGATCGAAGCGAGAGAAGACAGAAACGGAAACAGAATGGAATTGTGGTAGTCAATGTTATCAAACTCTACTGGTATATATTCCAACATGTAAGTTGGGAGAGTCTGTACTGATTAAACATGACTAAATTTGCGCACAAAAATACAAACACAAAAGAACAAAATACGCCTTTATCTTCTGTTCCTGCCTTTTTCAGTGCTACTTTAACCATATTTGTAAAAATAGTATATATTTTTCAGAAATGAATAGAGTAGCTAGAAGAAAATCCGTACTTAATAAGTGCTCAAAATAGGGTTTTTCAATAATGGAAACTTGAAATAACCAAAATGTTCAGGCTAGCAAGTTTATTAATAGAAATAATTGCTTTTCTTGGCAAATTTAGCAGCCGCTGCGCTGCGGAAATGGCTTGAGCCATGAATGTCTGGGGAAGCGTGCTGAGTGAAGATGATGATGAGCTTGCGTTCTTGAAATGTCGAGTGTGAATGTTCAAAAACGTTTGTCTGCCCTGTCGGTGTCGTTTCCTTAACATCGATTAATATTCCTTAATATATGGCACATATTTAGAAACCCACTCACTCAGTTTTATGAGATCCAGGTTAGAATTATTCTAACCAGCTCAAACCACTTTATTGCAACTATTGTATAGCTCGAGCCCTTTCGACATTTTTTATTATTTGATATTTCTCAACCATTCCATCTTCCAATACTATGTATCTTATAAGAGTGTTAACAAACGGTGAAAGGGTGCACTGAGGATTTTTCAATTTAACGGCTACCGGTATTCTCACGCTTTCCAGGATATATTATTTCACGTCCAGATATCAATTTGCCTCATTTTGTTTAGAATCTTGTCATATCATGTTGCAAAAGCTACATGATATGACAAGTTGACTCTCCCAACTTTAACCGTGTGCTTTTGAGTTTGTAATCCTATATTTATGAATTAGAGTGTACTTGCTAGTGTCGTGCAGAACATTGCAACTAGTTATTTAAAGTTACAGCGCACTGAAAGAAAAACACTCACGGACACACGCACACTAAAAACCAACACAGTCGCTCAGCGCTGAGAGAGGATGTTATTTTTTGGTGTGCGTGTGTTCCTGAGCGTTTTTCTTTTGGTGCACTCTAACGTTAAATAACATAAACCGCCAACTCGCCCAGTCAGGAGTCATAACAGGTTATATTGCAACAGTTACAAGAAACAGTTTAATTGATGCCTTTTTAATTTATTCATATTGCAATTTTTAACCTTGTGTTATCTGTTTCAATATTTGGTGTAATGCCAGCTTGGTAGCACAATAATAGAAAACATAACATTTATTCAAATAATATTGTAGCCTTTCTTTCTTGCATACTAAATTACATATAGCGCTAGGACGAGGACAGACGAAGAAGTTGACAGGACAGGCGCTAACTCACAACTGATGGTTTTATATACAACGAGAAAGAAGAAGGTGAAGGAACTGGCTTGTGTTGAAAGAAAGAAGAAAACATTTTCTTGAAGGGTTAGAAAATGATTTCTAGATCGTGAAAGCCGAAAATAAGAATGAAGAAATTAATATGTTATCGCTCATAGGTCGCCGATCAGTGCCTCGTACAGACCAGTGTTGTACGGAACGGCGTTCCAAGGAACGGCGTTCCTGGAACGCGTTCCTTTTAGGAGGAACGAAGGAACGCCGCCGTTCCATTCTGCCTCGGTGGAACTGGAACGGGAACTCGTTACATTTTTACTAGAACGGGACGAGTAACGGCGTTCCTTTTTTCCGTTCAGTGGGTAATTTTTATGTCATTTGTAACAGGGAAATTTTTGAAGTATAAAAACTATATCTTCACGAACATATTGTTTTTAACTTGTTAACTTTTGGCTACTTATCTTAGGGCTTATTTTGTGTGGTCCTCGCTTGGTGACAGTCGGGTGCCGGATAGCTAGTGGACATTGATTATATTTTGAGTGCCCGAGACTGCGGTACAAAAAGCAAACCTTATGTTCGCAAGAAAAAGACACAGAGAGAGGGACGTTTCAAAGTCAGCTACTTTCTTTGCCCCGCCCCCCCCCCCTTCCACGAATCCTCATACCCACAGAAATCTAAAGCCGACTAAAGACATTTCTCAACTTCCATAAGGAGACCTACAGTTACAACAAAATCACAGGCTACCAGACATCGAACTCACCCTTGTATCCTGATCATTGGTCACTTATATGATGCACAAAAATTAACCTTGATTCCTTCTCCCCTTGTCCCTCGCCTTCAAACTGAACAACGAATCCAACCTTCACGAAGAAGAACTGGTAGTTTCCAAGACTGACCTTCCAAAAGCCCTATACCCTCTGCTTCACTTGCTCGTCTTGCGGACAGCAACATCGAGAAACAACTGTTGTTAAGTTTTAATACGGGACTCTGTTAGATTGAAACGTGTGAAATTGTTCTAAAACGCTCGTGCCATGTGGGGTAGCAATTCATTCGGCTCGTCTGAATCGTTCATCACAAATATGAATATGGTTAAAAGCTGAGATTTTTAAACTTCAATATATCAGTAAATAACACCTCGATTCCGCTTGTTTTCTTCTTGTGGTGCCCTTCCATCACGGCATATAAATTTGTGTGTACCCACTTGTTGGGATAGATAAAAAAAAGCTTTGATTGATCTAACTAAATATGGTAATCAGCAAAATACAAAAGTAACGTATATGTAACGATGCGTTCCATTTTTTAACTGTAACGGGAACGAGTTCATTTTACACCGATGGAACTTGTAACGGGAACGCGTTCCAAAAATTGTAAGGAACGAGGAACGAGCTTTCGTTCCATTTTTTGAGGAACGTGTACAACACTGGTACAGACTATAATACATTTTACACCCAACAGGCACCACAGCAAAAGCTATACCGGCGCGAGCGGAGGACCCATCTGGTGCCCCAGATCACGCGTTCTTGTGCAAACATCACGCGCTCTCGTGCAAACGTTTTTGTTTGACATCGTTGATCTTTGGGCACATTCGTTTTAATTTATCCGGTACCGATATTACAACTTAGACATCAAACGTAGATGCTATCTTCTTCATGTTGTGTAAAATCTTGTGGATGTAAGGCACCACAGCCGGACGGCGTCTCTTCTCTTTCATTTTTCCTCTTCTGTTGTTCTTTGTCAATAATTTTTCGGCGATGTCAGTCAGAACTGAAAAAGGGTAACCCGAAGCTTTCAAACGAGTCACTTGTGATTCGTTTGCCCAAAGATCAACGATGTCAAACAAAAACATCATAAGTGCGGCATAAACCACAAGCACCGGCATGTCAACTGCCACAGCGGTGTGGTGTATGAAATCCCTTTAACATGCGGGAAAGTGTATATAGGACATACTGGACGCTGCATAAATACGCGACTGAGAGAACATGCGCTGACTTTAAAGTCAACACCTGCTGGACATTTAGCAATGCATGTGCGAGGTTGCTCCTGCACACCTTTGCATTCTGACAAAAAAGTGATCAGACGTTTCCAAGACAAGAGGATCAGGGAAATGTTTGAAGCAAAGACCATCAAAGCAAATGGAGAGAAATGCGTCTCCACACCATATTTGGCGTTGACTGAGAAAGAGGTTCAGTTCTTGAACCAATATACATAACAATCTTCGGATTATGTTTGCACGAGAGCGCGTTATGTGGGGCACCGGGTGAGTCCTCGCGCTCGCGCCGGTATAGCTTTCGCTGTGGTGCCTGTTGGGTGTAAAATGTAATATAGGCTGTACGAGGCACTGATCGGCGACCTATGAGCGATCACTAATTAATTTTTTTCATTTTTATTTTCGTTTTTGACGGTCTAGAAATCATTTTCTAACCCTTCAAAAAGCTTTTTTCTTCTTCTTTCTTTTTTTTCAACACAAGCCACTTCCTTCACCTTTTCTTTCTCGTTGTTTATAAAACCGTCAGTTGTGAGTTAGCGCCTGTCCTGTCCACTTCCTCGTCTGTCCTTGTCCTAGCGCAATATATATAGTATGTGTAACAAACTAGTCCGCCAGAATATTTTCATATCGTCCTTGCAACTGAATAAACGCCGTTAGACACTACCCACATCAACTGGATCGCAGTTATTCGACATTTTATCAACTGTTTCGAGAAGCGCTATTCAAAGAAGGCCGTTCGACCGTTCTGTAAACAAACGTTTCGGGTCCCATCCATCACGCACAATTCTTCCTTTTTTTGTAGGAACCTGCAGCTCCTAATTTTGCCTCCTTGATACATCAATCCGTTTTGAGATTAAGGGTCACTGCCTTAAAACTACGTTTTCATATTAAAGCATTTTAATCGCTTGCGGTCTACCCAGAGACTCGAACCGGAAAATATAACGTTTCGGTTACGGTTACGGTGACGGTTACCGTTTCCTGTTTATATCAATTTCGTGTCGCTGTTTTATGGTTTTAATTTTTACGGTTTCGGTTACCGGTTACAGGTTCCTAAAACCCGGTTTATTCCGGTTTCTCCAATATTTTGCTTTATTTAAATGCTAGACAGCCGTTTTATAATAAACGGTTTAAAGTAGTCGCAGATATCTAACAGCGGGACATTCTCAATAACAAGAACTCGAAAACGTCTTGGTACTTCTAATTGGTAAAAAGTTGCGCACGTTTCTAGCTCCAAGAGTTGTTTCCTATATCTATTTGCATTATACATTTTGGTACCCAAACATACATATCACCCCGGCTACTCGGGGATCATCGCATTTTGTATAATAAAAATAAACATCGCTACTTTGTTGTTCGGCAGCGTTTGTAAACAACCCTCAGAAAATTCCCACTGGATGCTGAAAGAACCATTCGTACCTTCTCGTCGCTATAGTTTGTTGCAACCGGAGATATGCAGAACAGGCTTCGCCTACACTGAAGAAAGGAACAGAACTGTAGCCCTTCTAAAGAAAAATACTGCTAAGTGGAATAAAGTAATAAAATTGAGAGCTCGACTTGTTGGTTAAGCACAAATATAATATAAATGCAATAGCGCAAAACAAACGAGACTAAGGAGGGGAACAAAGATCACACAAAGCTGTAAAAATATGTTATATGTTGTTTGTCCCGTTTCCTAGTATTCGTTATTGTGCGCTGTTGCACCTACTTCATGTTTGCTATTTCCAAGCAAATGCATGTGGTTATAGAAGCGCACGTTTTTCGCTGTCAGATTCTGCGGCGCTAGAAAAATTGTGCATTTATGTGGTAGCGCCATTTGTCTCCGTGGTTTGGATGCGGATCGTCTCCTACAGATACACTCCTAAAAAAAGGGTGTAATCTTCACTCCCTTGTCACATATACGACACCCCTAAAGTTCAGTTCGCCGCGTACAGCATACTGACGTCAAACTGACGGCCCTAACTTTTACGAGAGGCTTGATGACGGTGCGATATAATATATCAAACAGCTAAAGTCAGTATCAAAGAGTACAGAAAGAAAAACTGAGGTATTGCAGTAGGGCCAAGAAAACCCCGATTACTTTTTTCTTACAGTCAGTTACACTTACTTAAGCTATTTCAATAAGTTGTACAACTCGGCTATCAAGCCGCTCGTGAAAGTTGGTCGTGTCGGATGAACGTCAGTGCGCTGTACGTTCAACTGAAGTTTAGAGGTGTCGTATATGTGACAAGGGGTGTAAGGGCTACACCCTTTTTAGTGTGTATGTTGCAAGGGATGTCACAAACTTCCATCGAGCCGGGTTTTTACGTCGAACCTCAAGGTTCGACTGGTTCAACGAACTTTCGACCTTTTAACCAGGTTCTACTTGCTCGGACTTTGTGGACAGTGCGGACTTTGCTACAAGCACGCCTAGGTTTGGAGAAAATGTTTGTACGAGACAGGTTGCTGTATTTTATGAACAGATACAATCAACGGAACATAATTCTAATAACGTAAAAGTTAATATCATAACTAATTCTTGCTATATTATAAACAACCAAACAGTGCTGCCCTTACAAAAAGTCAACGTTACTAGAACACTCAGTCTTGAAACTTACCCTTGAAATAAGGCAGCTCGCGTAACCGAGACCTAACTGAGTGCGATGACATGCCGCCCTTTAGCGACGAGTCAAAATATGTAAATTCATTTTCATAGCTACTGTGAAGTGGCACTGCGAGATGGCGCCACCGGCCCTTGCTCGACTTGTTTTAAAAAAATACGTGCAGCCGAGCAGTTCCCGCAGTGGCCGCTGCGGGAGGAATGGCGTCGTTGCGATCGCCTTTAGTTCGGTTCTCGAGTACCGGTCAGAGCCACTTTTTTTAATGGAAGCTCTATGACAGTTCCCCAACTGAGTTGTTCTAGTAAATGTGCTAGAAGTATAATGTTTGACTTGATCATTTGGTCATCACCATCCAATCAAAAACGAAATGAGCCAGCTCGCCGCGCATGCACATAATAGTCGAACCCTAATCCAACTTTCTCCAACTTTTCAATAAAAGTTCGAAAACGTCAAAACATGGTGGAACTCGAACCTCAACCGGTTCGTGAAATCCCTAGTTCCAGGTCAGGAACATCGGCGGTTCTGAAAGAATCGAGTTCATTGGCCATCTCAGGATTCTAACTTATTAGTTATTACCATGAAAGCGACACGTACTGTCTGTCTATACTCAATCGCAAACTCAACGATAAAGTTAACTCAATCGGTCGCTGATTGGCTGCCCTTTTGGTCACGTGATGTGACGTTGCGATTGAGTTTTTCCCTACGGATTCCGATGGAGTTCGAGCTATGCTGGTGAAATAATGAAGTTAGCGGTGACGTCAAAATGTCGTCACGATTCAGTTTGGCGATTGAGATAACTTTGTAGTTGTCAGGCAGCCGGAGTTGCCAAACTCAATGAAGATGGCGACGTTCACGCTCGCGGACGAGGCGAGCCAAAGCGGTCTTTCACAGACTATTGCTACGTTTTCGATGTGTTCGGTTCGAGGTTCGTCAGCGACGTAGTCTGGGAATACTACCCGACACTCGCTGGCTGTGACAGATTCCGCGAAACTGGCGGCGTCGCGAGGGGCCCATTTGCTGACATCCGAGCAGCAACTGCTCTCAGCTTCTGAGTCGCTTGAGGCATATTTTGGTGCGGCGAAAACATCACCGTGCATCGGTGCGCCGTTAGTCGCGTTCTGTTGGATGTTAAAGAGACGATAATCGATCACCCGGGGTTCAAGGTGGGTGGACTTCGCGCGAAAGGAAGACGGAGAGAGGACAACCAAGAAGTTCAGCGATGCGAATTCAGCAGTGCGCTCGGTAAATACTCTTACGTATCAATACGCTGCGTTCTAATACAGTCTGAATTGAACATTTTCTCAACGTGCTTGCACGACAGCTCTCGGTAGAAAACGGGCGCCTCATTCAACGCGACGAGTGTCGTGCGAGATCGTTTTAAGCGCACATTCAAGCTTACTCTAGTGATTGCATGTGTATAATTCATCCAAAGGTCAAGGGCCCCAACATCGGAAAATTGTTCAGCTTAAGCACGCTGTGTCCGTTTTTCCTTCACACTTGCCAAACTCTGTTTGTATGGACAGATCATGATACATAATTTTGATTGCCTGATACGCTGCACCTCTTTGCTCTGCAAGACATGATTTTTGGTATCGTTTAAGCCAAGTGTAATTACCTCTACATTATTTTTTTTGCAATTATTATTGTTATATTTATATTGCAGGCTTTTGGGGATGTTATAAAAACCTACATGCCACTAGTTCCAAGCACAGACTGCATTAGTATAGAAAGCATCTATCTATCCTTGATGTGCTTTTGGACAACTGAAAAGGTTATGAAACATTAATATCAGAGGCCGTTGTGTGCAGGTGACAGCGATTAACCCCTCAAATTGTGGTTGCACACCAATTCCTTGCAATCTCAATGGATGCTGTGCTGTCCCAAGGCCAAGCTTAACAAAAAGCATTGCTTAAGATTCTGTTGTGGAGCAGTGAATAGGATGCTCAAAAGCAGGTACAGTGGTTGCAAAGGTTCTGGGCACAGCAACATCATTTGCCTTTCTGCATAAGGCAGGCTCGTATAACAGTATCTTCCCGAGCCCCTTGCTCCTCATGAGTTCGACCCCGAGGACGGTGTGATCTTTGACAGCAGAGGACAAGCTGTGCAGCGTTGAACATAATAAAGGTGGCTGCCTCTGCACCCCAAGTATGTGCTGCCTACCAGGGTCGCCCTCGTCAAACTTGCAGCCTGACAGCCGTCGAGCCTGTTACGAGCTTTGTCTTTCGAATCGTCACATCTGAAATATACTTGTGTGCATCTGCTTGCAATTTTGTGTCATACATTGTAACTTGCCCAATCTAGTATACACGGTTAGTCCCTTTTGACTGCAGAGCAATCTACCTAGCAGACAGTACAAGCGGCATTCAATATTGTTGGGTTCTTCTATCGACTACCTACTCTAGATAAAGGAGCAGTTTGATAAGAGGACACTTTTCTTGATCTGAAGCAATTTCATATGCATTAAAACGACTGACACCAAGCCCATAGCAGGCAAGTCTGGTATTTCAGAAAATTATGTTATGTCAGAAAAAGATAGACATAACAAGTATATTTGTTTTTATTGCTCTGGTACCTGGGCTGAAAAAACACCTCACCAAACATGTGATGTCAGAGATTTTTTGGTATGGCACCTAAAATTAGAACTTTATATGTTTGTGATAAGTTGCTTTCTCTGAAAAATCTTTGTAACACAATGTTTATGGCAAGGGTAACCTGGCAAAAACGCAAACCGCATTAGCTAGACTCCGAAGCATTACGACTGAGAACAAAAGCAGCGCCCCCTCACGGGTGGCATCTCGTTTCTCATCGACTGTGTAAGCATTCCGGCTCCAACAGTGTATTGTTCTAAGCATAGAGAAAGAAAAGGTGAGAAATTAACTGTGGTTGCTGGCATCTGGATGGTTGGAGCCACCGTAACGCCATTATTTGGGAAATTTCTGGTTCTTTGTATACGAAATTCACATTGACATCAGAAGTTGCGGTACAAGTGTCGGTACATATACAATTGCACCGAGATTTGCTGACCTAAAAATTGTATTCCATGTATGACAATTTTGTCGGGTATGACCAAGGTACTTCTGCAAATCTTGTTTCCATGCTATACTGAAATCATGACAGAAGCAAAATAGTCCATAGGGAGCATTTTTATTGTAGATGAAAATTCTGCACCACCATGAGGTGCAGCACAAGTGTGGTCAGTGAAGATGACTGCTGGGCATGTGCAGCTGCTTGTCCCACCAGAGCCTGCAGCCAAAGTACAGAAAAAGGGCAAATGCTTACAAATGCATACATTTTTAAACAGCATGTTAGAGAAATTGCACAGAACAATATAATCCCCGTAGTGTATGGCATACCACTGCTTTAACCTTCTCTCATAACTCTCATGCAGTACTGGAAATAGCAAGAATGCGAGACTTCGGAAAGACGTTTAGTTTATGCGAGCACCTTCCTAACCAAGGAAGTGCTCAGACCAGCACACTCATGCTGTGGGTTTTCCAGTACAGCACGTAACCTATGAGACGGGCAGCCCTCAGCAATGTGCATTTAGCTTGATCTAATTACTATGCAGTAAACAGGCCTGCTCTGTCGATCACATAAAAAAAATAAAAAGGGACAAGCTGGTGGAAATCGGTCACTTCGAAACCCAACAGAAGGTCAGAAAAGGAAAAGGAAGGAAAACACAAGACTGCTGCATTCACCTTCCTTTCTGCTATAACTGTCTGTCATAGTTGATTTCCAATGACACGCTAACTGTTGTTCCCATCAATGCACTTGTAACTGTGGAAGTCCAGCTCTTTCACATTGTGTTGAGCCAGCAACAAAGGATGTGAGCACGAGCTGCTCTGGATGTAACTTAATAAAGCAAGGATGAAGAAACTCGGCCTAAAATAACTTATTATTGCCATATGATGCAGGTTTTCTTTCCACGGTTCTCTACACAATGCTTGCCAGCCAAATTTGGACCTTGACTGCACTTCTATAAAGCTAGGGAATTCATGTTGCACTCCAGCAGCATGTGCAATGCAACCAGCTGCTCCTGCTGAGTGGGCGAGAGGTCCTAAACAGTGCAGTTGGGGGCAGTTCAGGCCCTCACCATCCAGGGTGGCAGTTCATCTGATGACTGGTGCACGGCTGACAACATGACACAGTTTCAGTAGCACGCATACGTGGTTTGCGTGTGATGTCATGTCAGTAGGCGCCGTGGTGGTGGCCACCACTCTGTACATGTCAGATGCAGTTAATGGCAGAGGCTGCTCCTATTGCCACGTGCGTCTCTGAGCAGGCGAGCTTGTGGCGGAGTGATTGTCGTGCTTGTTTGCCTTGCAAAGGTCCGAAGTACGATGCCTGGCCGATGCAGGCACCTTTTTGTTGTTTCTGTAAATGTGGCGTTCTGGTGAATTCAAGAACCCTCTTGCTTGTTCGAAGTTCAAATGTTATACACGCCGAACCTTCTACGCCGATTGTCCCAGATAACCACGTATATGAGGGTGAGGCGATATGGAGTCTCGCTCTTACGCTCGATCGTGCTACTCCGCCTTGATGCCTGCAAAGCTACCTCTTTGTATTTTTGTCTTGGCACAAGTTCACCAAATTAAATGTTTCGTTTTTGTTAATTCATCACCTCATCAACTGTCATTCGTGACATTTTGGTGGAGGTGTGGGGCATTAACAAAAAGGTGCATGCACGGCCAGGCATCGAACCTCGGACCTTTGCAAGGGAGGCAAGCACGACAATCACTCCGCCACAAGCGCGCCAGCTCGGAGACGCGCGTGGCAATATGTGCTAGTGCAGGAACTTGGGCTAGGCCTAGGCAGAAGTTTAAACTGTCAAGTGATCACGACAAAGTTTGCCCGTATTCGTCCAGTTCAGAATGCAGAAAATATTGCCGTGTGCTGGCAAGAACCATCTGCTACTTATTCTTAACTGGACTATTACAGATTGTGATCTCTAGCCAAAGGTGGAGAACTTGAATACCCTAGTGCAAAAAATGAGAAATATGCAAAAGTGCATGACGACAATTTTGCCGAGTTCGATAGGCAATGCCCAGCTAGGTGCGTCCTGTTCCCACAGCCCTTTGAACCTTCTATATAAATCGCAGATGTCAATTTTGGAATTGGTGAGCCAGTTTTGTCTTAGTGTCATTTCTGTGTCAATTTCAGAGTGATGGGTAGCTGTAGTGTTGCCGGGAATGTTTGGTGGAAGGAGGCTGCTGTTGGGAAATGGAAGCGGAGACAGTGTGGGAATGTTTGGTGCAAGCAGGCCACTGTCGGGAAACGGATAACCGGAGCCACAGCCTTTTTGCAGACTAACACTTAGTCTCATCCATTTTTCTGCTGTCTTGTTCGACACAAACCTCGAGTAACCAAGTGTGAACTGCCTCTGCACCATGGGTACACCTAAGTTTTTGTGATTGTTGCTGAGGTGTCACCTTGCTAGAAACACGGTTGGGCCTACAGCCACATTGGGAGCTACCGACCAGGCGCAATAATGTTTATGACAACTTCTTCGACCTTCCTCGTAGTTATGCACGGTGCAGATAGTGGTCACAGTTTTATGTATTTGCCAAGATGGGCACAAAAATTGTCACTTTGGGCCACTGGAGACAGCACAGTTCACCATGATCACAGTGTAGCAAAGCTGCAACCACAGACCATCAGTGGCCATCAGCATGAGACCACCGACGGCACTCGTGCATAATACATGTTAATGACGCGACATAGGTGCAAACAGTGTATCATGGAGATGAGTCCAGATTTTTTATAGCTACCATTTGGTGGTGGTGGTGGTGGAGCTGCCACCTGTGCTGGGTCCTCACTAGCACCTTTGGTCGCAGCAGATGAGTCCTGCAAAATCCAGTTAAACACATGTTAACGCACGAGAAATTGACAGCCTTTCTGGTTACGCGTTGATGTAATGCCCCTTGCCTACACCTTAGAATTCAGGTATCGGAGTGCCTCATGCACAGGTCTAAAGAAATTAACTCGTGAGCTTGAGCGCTACGATCCGAGCTTTCGAAGAAACATTACGAAGCAGCACACTCGCGCAAAAGTCAATAAGACCAAAAACAACACGGTGTCTGCTCACTACCAGTAGCAAGTTTTAGCAGACCGTTACCGTGTTCTGCGGTGGCCACAGTACGGCTGGTAAGGCTTTAAGCGCGCTGAAAAGCATGCTTCAAAGTTACAGCGCGAGCTACCAGTAGCAATTTCGCTGCGCACGGTAACGCTACGCTAAAACTGCCTATTGCGATTCCCAGCACTTACCAAAACTGCAGCCGAGATGCCGTGTGGCGACGGACGAGGCGCGTCCCCTGTCGAAATCATGCGCCTTCTTCCGTGTCTTTGCGGGCCAGTACTCCTCAAGTTCTGCGACGACACTTGGGTGACGTCCCCACCAGACTGCCGAGTGGCCATCGCGACGTGACAACCTTTGAAAAAGCCCGACTTGACAGCAAAAATTCCAAAAGTAAGGCAAATCTTCGTACAGGCACACGAGCACTTTACGCGCGACATCCTCCGTCGGCCATGACGATCCATCACGATCGCGATGCAGCTCCCGCATGGCGATCATCTAAATTGTTTCACTTGCGTCAAAAGACATGATTCATGCGACCTAAACTTGACACCGGTAATAATATTTAGATTGTACCAAATTATACATTTTCAGAAGTTAAAAATGTTGCTTTTACAAGAACCTCCGATGCGGCGTTGCGCATTCCCCTCTAGGAACATTTTCTGGGTACGAATCCCGATGAAGTTACAACCCAATCGCCGCTCTTCGTCGACGTCATCAACACGCCGCGATGAAGTTCTCTGCCAGTTGAGTTCGCCGCCGATTGAGATTAGGCTCCTCCCACCGGCGACGTCACGATGAAGTTTCTCCATCGCTTTTTCCAGCATAGACAGACTGAATACATGTAGCGATTGTAGGAGTGTGTCAGAGACTTTTAATCATAGGCTCGACCACTGATGCAAACTGATTATTCTTAATTCGAAATTTAGATTGAACGGAAACGTATTACCAGATACAACACTCGCTGACGATATTTCTGTCAAATCATGAATGACATTGAGGAGGGATCTTGACATTTCAAGATCCCTCCTCAATGTCATTCTTGAGAAAAACCAATATTTTTATTTTTCGGTTAAAGGGCAACTCCGCTTCATTTTTGATATTTAGAAAACCATGCAGCCCTCTTCTGTATCCTATAGGAAGTCCGCATGTCAAATATTACGATCTAATTCCGTCTATTTATTTAATAAACTGGGCAGCAAACTTTCAAACGAGCCAAGTCGCCGAAATCTGCTAACTCTAGCGTGCGACGGGAAGCGCAATCATCAGCGCAGTCAATGCGACGGAGTTGGAGCGGCCAACGTTGAGCCACTACGTCAGAGGCATGGCTACGTCATTCTCACGTTTTGTTTATTTTTACTTCTCAGAGTGAAATTAAACGATGACGTCATGAGTTTCTCCACCCGGTGTTGGCTCAATGGCGTCCACATGGTCACCGTAGCGCGGATGCGCTAGTTTGCGCTGCCCTGCGCGTTTATCGGTCTTGTTCCCCATGTCCGGTTTCTCCGCTCCCCTCTCTCCTCTTTCGTCTTGTCCCTTCCCCCTCTCCCCGGGCCATCACCGTCCACGCCAATCGAAGCGACCTGCCCGCGTCGCGTGCCCTGTATTTCGCCCCCACGAACGTCACAAGACCACGTGGTTCGACGTGACGTGGCCATGACTCTGACGACACGAGAGCAATGTTGCCTGACGCAACCGAATCTTTTTTCGGTATCTGCTGATGTTTAAATGAAGATTACACAAAACATATTCCACATTTCCCGAATCCGAAGACGTAGAGCTGTTTAGTAGTGCTTTGTGAAATGGAATCGCATGTAAGCCTAAATTTTTTGGAATTGAGCGGAGTTGCCTTTTAATATCGGTTAATATCGGTTACCGGTAAATAATTTACGCTTACGGTCACAAATACTGTTTTCATAAATTTCAAATAGCGCTTTCGTAAAAAAATTGGATCTTAAACGGTTTTCGGTCTCGGTTACGGTTACGGTTTGGGTCCCTGGGTCTACCAAACCACAAAATCATGGTTGCTGCCACGCTGTTAAAAACATTAACATCCGCGTCAATGTTATATTTTGCTGGCGGATTTCCAATTTGTATAAGACATCTCCACCCCACCTTCAGTGAGATGTACGAGTGTTCTAAAAGTCAAAATATGCTGCCACAAACTTTTTCCTTATGATATCGACACTTACAGCTCCCCATACGCATTTTGAGGGAGAGAACAGGGTATGCAAGATAATAGCACATTTGACAACTAGCAAAGTCAAAAAAAGAGAGACCATAAAAACTTGAAACATTTCTCATGTCAAACAAACCCCACAAACATTCTATTAATATAGACGTGTTTCCCGTGACGACATGTTATCCACCTATGGTGGGTAACATGCCGCCAACTCGGGCAGGCTAAGCTCCTGCTGCCTAAACGACTAACGACTAGTTTGTTTCTGTGAATAGATTGAGAGTACGGTCCCTGCTACATTCACAGTGACACTATGCGTGCTGGCTGATTGACTTCACATGTGAGTGCTGTATTTTTTTGCTGTTTCGAAGCGCCTTTATAACCAAATAACTTTTATAGAACGGTGCTTGCGGTAAAAAAAATCAAGATCACAAAACGAAATAAGCATATATTTGGTTTGCTGTCCTCTTTTCTCAACACGGCCTCTGATTAACTAACCTTTTTTTAAAAATATTATCAGGCCGTGCTGGACTCGCCTTAACAACTTGGAGCTGCGGATTTCATTTTTTTTTCAAAAACCGGTTTGAACGGGTTTATTTCTCCGTGGATTTCGTAACCGAACCATGATTTCAAAAGTATCACTGAACCACAAACGAACCGGAACAAATGCGCAAAGCAACTCGAACACGAACCAAACCCGAATAATGACTTGTTCGACTCCCGGCTTGCAACTCAGCCGATCTTCTAGTGTTTGCGTTGAACACAAAAAAAAATAGGAATGAATTTGTTAACAAATCGCAAAAACCGTGGAGAAACGTAAAACCTTAGGTTTTCAGGCAGATTCTATAATATGGTGCTACATTCGCTTGTGCAGCAACTGCACCTTCTCAGGGGTTTCTATTCTTGTCGCAGTAGATTTAGGTGAGGTATAGATATGCTTTGCAGCAGCTGTGCATGGGCGCCGCCATAACAGACCTTCGATTTTTGTTTCAATTTAAAGTTTACGTCATCATGACCACAGCAGGGCAGGTTACTGTGATTTAAGATTCAAGGGTGTCCTTCTCCCCAGCACTGGCTTTTTTAGAAGCTCGCCAATGCCCGCTTCATTCACGCGGCATCTGGGTAAGGCAAGAGAAGGTGAGAAATGGCGGTTGTAATATGGCACGTGTGAAAAGTGTATACGCAGCGTCGCTTCTAACAGCGCAATAGAGGTGCTATTACGAAAGTATTTGAAGCAGAGAGCAAGATCGCTCCTTACGCCACGCACTAACTAGACATTTTTAAGGCCTTATCAAACAAACAACACGCTAACCATATATCAGTGGAGGGTATACGGTCCATTTGCGGAGAAAATGGGTGGATTTATTATTTTACGTTTGTTACGACTCGCAAGGCTTGATCGCGCTATCTCTGTCTACAGTGACAACAAGTGCTACGATGCGATTTGTACGACCACCCATCGGCTTTCCAGAATGAGTGCTTTGAGGAAGCTGTTGCATACGTTTGGATTCGTCTCTCGGTTTGACAATGTCAACAGCTTTATGCTGCTTTTTTCAGTAACGCAATCTGGCTGTCAACGGCTATTGTTTCACGTTTATGAATTGTAGGAATGGGATGGTTGAGTTTAGCCATTCCAGGGGTGGTAATAGGCCCAGTGTATACACACTGAGGACTTCAAAGGAGTGGAATAGTCGGAAACTCCAGTTTCTCGGAATTTAATCGGTGTGGAATGTGGGTGCACATTCCGCGTCACTGAAGAGTATCCAGCTAACCAGACATCGTAGAATTTTTCTCAGTGAGCAGAATGTCATTTTCACGACTAAGAAAAAGTGAAGTGGAAGGTCGCTTTTAGGAAGTAAAAAGAAACATTAGATCTGGTTATCACCTACATCCATCATAAACAGCAAAACATTGGATAAACGAGACATTGTTGTCTTGGAAGTAACGTGATTAATAGCGAAGATGACCTTCCTTCGCCATTTTAAGAGTCTCAGCGACTCCAAACGACAAGGAGCGTATGCACTCAAGATCTGTGATGCATGCCTTAGGATTTGATATTGAATTGAGTATCTGAAACGACGTGTTTGAATATCTAAGAATGAATGGTCGCACTTTCAGGCTCCTGTCTTCCTCTTACGCTTTTCACCTAGTATGAGAACCATTTCCAAAGACTTCAACATATTTGTCCTCGACAGATCTCCACAATAGAGCAGTTCAAGCCTTTTACTAATAAATTACACCTGACAATAACCCCTTCCTTTTCTCTTTTTTTATAATTGCTCATCCTCAATCACCTTCACTTCTATAAACTGTGCTCACTTTATGGTGTTGGCGAATGATTAGCTGGTGCCCTGAAGAAAATGACGACTGAGGGTATCATACTTCCAGGTTAAGATGTTTTATTTTAAGTTCAGCTCCTGATTGCTCTGTTGTTATAACTACATTGACTAGTTAAATCCGGGGGGGGGGGAAGGGGGTGACGGGGTTATGAGTTGCGAAGGAAGTAATAAAGGCAGTTTGCTGTGGTTGAAGTCGAAATAGCAAAAGAGATCTCATTGCAGCGTGGTAGGATGTGGGTGCAATAACAATATATTGAGGCGCACAAATTGGCAGTCAAGTTCTTCCCCTCCAGAGATCTTGTGATTTATTCCAATATATACGTGTATGCTCCTTAGTTCGCTGACACGGAGATCATGACGAGGTGATTAGAGGAAAACCCTCATCATTTTGTGAACTCAGAAATTTTAAATGTTCACCATTAGTTGCATTTTATGAATGCGACATAGCGTATCTATAAGTTAGTGTGAAGTAACGGGTTGGTAACATCAACGTAGTAGTTGTATTTAGCTCTGGTAATTCGGTTTTTGTTTGTTCTAATATATGATAGTCAGTCTGCATTTTACACTTCATCTACTTTCAAACTTGTCAATTGTCCTTCTAGCATTATTCATTTCACTCCATAATTCACAAACGATAGAAACGTTATGTGATGTCTTTAAATTGTTTTCCCATCCTATAATAATAAGCCGGTAGTCATCTCATTAGTGTCCCGAATTCGTACACCATCAAACGATGTAAAGCTTTAAATATTTTCTATCAAAAGGAGCCGACAAACGTATTTTTAACCCAAAGATGTACACATCGTAGTTTCGTGTAAAGCATTGCTTCTGCCGTTTAGTACGAAACAATACAGTATTTAAAATGGCTATGTATTAGTATATTCTATCTCAAATATAAACTCCGTTTGCGACGCCCGAGATGCACCGTACCGCGTCACACTTCTTGTCCTCTTACTTTTCACAGACAGAGAGCTTCCAGCAGATAGAAAACAAGTCAGACATTCAAGCCTACATTATGGAAAAGCGTGCACAATATCTTAATTAAGAAAATAGAATACCGTTTTAGGGTGAAGGATAATCGCATTAAAACGGTTCTATTCCTTCTTTCCCATGAAACATTCAGAACCTGTGTGGTCAAAGTGGAGCATAACAATACAAATAAATGTTTCAAAAAGTTAAATATCTACTTATAAACTCCTCAGCATACGACCCTCTAAGCCTTTTTTTAGTGAATTTCGAAATCCTTCACCATCTCTGTCCAATAATATAAAATATATTACAACCATTGTTTTAGCCATTCATTCATTCATTCATTCATTCATTCATTCATTCATTCATTCATTCATTCATTCATTCAATATTTTACTGTTATTTGTTTCCTACAGCAAAGAAAGGACGCTAAATATAAACATAAAAACATAAACAGTAACAACTGCAAGCTATCTAAATCCCATCAAAACGTGAAACCAAATTTATTAATATTAGCACAATTGTCATTTTATATTAATCCAAATTTAAAACAGTAATAGGTCAACACAAGTACCAAAGATATTTTGTCCCAAAATGTGGTATCCGTGTAGAAACCTATGGACTTTAATAGCCCGAAAAAGCAAAGGTAGAGACAAAACGTTGACTTTTTTTCGCCAGAGTTTGGGTATTATAGGCCCTAATTTACCAAACAATTTCCGAACTTTGTCTTCAATGCCGGTAGTTTGGCTGTCGTCTGGCATCTTTGGGCCTAGATCTCGAAGAAGGTGCCACAGTCAGGCTTCACTTCTGGTTTCTTGGTTTTAATTTGGCAACTTTGGGCCTAAATTTCCAGACAAGTGCAATATTTAGGCTTCACTATTGCTGGTTCTTTGACTTATATATGGCATCTAGGGCTCAAATACGGCACTTTCGCTATTATGTGGCAAGCAAGAGAAAAGTCATAAAAGTGATAACGAGAAGTAGTCTAGCTACCACCAAATAATATATTTTATCAAGGCTATATTAGATCGAAGTTAGGCCTCTAAAATTACTAAGCTTGCGCCAAGTTACGGCTTTTTTTGGCTTGCTACCTGCAGATGTACTTACGTACAATCATCTTTTGGCGCAGTTGTGAAAACACACAGATATTTAACGAATCAATCACAGTTCAAGCATTTTGAAAATTTTATTTCTTGTGTCTGAGATGACAAAGGGCAACGCAGGTCGGTAAGGGCAACGTACCACCTACCAAGTGATATGCCATCGAGATTTATGGCAGAAGAACAAAGTATGTTTATTCAATTGTGGTTAAATAGCTAATTTTCGTGTTCGGCAAACGACGTTCATTCTTTATACGGATTGTAGCTCTAGTGAATGACTACGTCAAAACAAGCAGACTGTAATGTACGGTTAGAAGCCACATTCTGGTACTGGCAAGGAGGCCTTCTAATGATTGCCATACTTTTTTTATCTAACAAATTAGAAATCACGCTATGCCCCTGCCACCTCGCGAAATTTAATGTCTTCTGCATCGAATGGCATACATCATCGGTCAATCACAGCCCGCAACTTGTGACGCAACACGATGCGCACAAGATTCTGAGATTCAGTATTGCGAGCGGATCCACCGATCACTTAATGTCATATTCGATGGTAATTGCAATCAGTATTGACGTGTGGCTGGAATAAAAGAATTGTAAGAAATAGTTTCATCCGCATGAAGAAACGAGAGTTAGTGCTTCACAGGTAGTAGACTAATGCAAGAATGGGAATATTAAATGGCACTTCTACTCTCTAAGAAATCTTCTTCGTCAACTTCCCCGCGCGACTCTTAAGAGAGTGAATCGCTGCAATCTGCGGAGGGAGTTGGGCGAATGATATGCTGAAAATATTTCTAAACTTAAAAACAGAGTAGAAAAAGGTTATTTAAAAAAAACTAGTAAAATTTAGTTCATTTAGTCCATTCTTACATTATTTAGATCAGATTTGTTAGACTTACAACAGCTTTATAAAATTTAAAGTATATTAATTAATTTAAAACACTAGCTATATAGTTTGATGTATTTTTCAACATAACAGATTAATGAATCATTCCTTCTGATCACTGATAACAATCCAGAAGAAACAATTGTAAAGTACAACTTCATTAACCAATTTTATTCATATAATCAAGGCCGCATTATAACAAAACACTTTAAAGGTTTTAGTAAGTTCAAAAGCTTTACTTGATTTTTCTTTCGCGTTTTTACCCGATTGCAGTAGGACATAACTTTTCTAGATTTCGTATGTTATTTTTGCTTTCTGATTTTGTAGCTGTCTGATGTTACGTAGCCTACGAACAAAGTGGACGGTTGAAACTAAGCTCTGCGCTCTGATTTTCTCAAAAATAGCACTTCTCTTTGCTGGTGTTCAGTTTTAAAGCAATCTTTCTTCAGTGATTATCATTTGAATCTAATTTTAAAAAAATCCCAGAGAAAGCATTAAATTATAGACAAACGGTAAATACAAATATTTGCATGATTGTTTTTTGGGGCAAAGGTTTGATTTAAGTCATCATTGTAAAACTGGTCAAATTTAAATCAGAATTTAAATCATATTGATTTTTATTCTCCACTTTTCTAAAAGCAGATATCTGCTCACTGACACGAAACATCAGGTCTCACGTGCCTTCGTCTTGCTTGGTGTTAAGGCCCAGTGTGTTTTTCTAGGTCTAAACATCGATTTCGTATTGTCCTTCAAAACTCCGCCATCCTCCCCCCCCTCCCCCCATGTAAATCGCACAGATTGTCCTTCCCATGAGTATCTGAGGAAAGTCTACTTACTTATTATTTTAGCCAATTCATAGCGAAAGCCTGATATCATGCAAAACAAGGTTTGATTTGAATATAATAATTGTTCTGAAAGTCAGACACTAGTTTCTTGTGTGCCATTTTTTGTACCGGTTTGTTATTTATTCAGTTACTCACCTTCACTTGCACTTGGCAGTTTGCTGGGAAATTCATGTTGCATTGATGAAAAAGCGCTTAGTTCGCTTACTGTTAAGTGATGTCTGTTTCAGAGCACACTCTGTTATAGAACCTATTTAATACTGGTATTTATGTAAAACATTCAAACAATAATATTAGCAGGAATATTTTGATGCGTAGATATAATGTATTCACTCTGTGACACTTCAGTAGCCCCTTTCATATCTTATATCATATAGATATTTACAATTTCCTCAAAATCACTACCTTAGCTGTGCGGGAACCGTTATTAAAGTTAACTGCATTGAATCAGTCATTTAGGGGTCATTGTCCTTTTGCACATTTGATTGAAGTATGACCTCGCTAAAAGTCAGTTCTTGTAAATGTATAACTTTAACAAAATCTAGCATTTTTATGCCTGCCAGGAGACCTGGATATATCTCCTCAATACTGCAGTAACCTTAAAACTTTGAAGAATGTCTTGTCAACTAAACACTTGCAGCAAGAAGAAAAAAATTCGATGAAGAAATAATATTTTATAAACGAGAAACTGACTTAGCTTAATGCTCCAAAGTCATCACAGCAAATAATCTCCTTTTCCTTAAAGTACCATTGGAACTTGAGAAATTGACTACATTCCAGTAACAAGTGGACGGCGAGAAGCCAAATAAAAAAACAGCAGTGAACGAGGATTGATTTTAATTACGATTCAATCTTTAATACCTCACCTTGGCAATCCAGCGTGTTCAAGTATCTTTCTCACTTCTTGAAAAAATATAAGAAAATATCAGCGATTTTTAATTGGTTGAGGTATTAAAATAGTGTAGCATAAATGTATAAAAGAAGCGGAGAACCTATGGACAACATCAGTTCGACCATCTCGGTTAAACCAATATCCCGAAACATGGTGAGCGATTTGACAATAGTTGCATTCTGACAAACTTTGCTTTAAATGCCTCCGGTCTTTTATTTATTCAGTTAATACTTAAGTTAAGTGTGTATTTGTGTTGTTTTTTTCTTTTTTGTTTGACTTTCTGCACTACTGCCACACCATTTTTACTTGCATTGTGTTGCACACCTAATAGCATCTCTATTTATCATTTATCATATATTTATGTAACCACTCCCTCTTCAGTGCCAAAGGCACTTAGGGTACATGTATTAAATAAATAAATATATAAACATTAAAATAAATAACAAGAATAATTCCTACGGCGAATACTTTTTAAATATAGAAATAAAATATTTCGGGTAATGTAACCTAAAAATGAAAAAAAAATATTTTTTTATTTTTTTGTTAAAATAAGTTTTTGTAGCACAACTTTTACAGTAAATGAATCAGCTACGTTTATTTAGAGATTATATGTTAAAGACTGCTCTCGCCGGTATTGTATTGTAGACAGGCAATCACTTATTACTTTTTGTGGCGTGCTGGATACTTAGAGAATTCCCTAATTAATATCACGATTTGTACCACACCAACGTTATTCTGACGAACCTGCAGTTCCGCACTTTCCTCATCCTGGCCCTGGCCACCTGCGCCCTCGCCGGCTACCTCGGCTTCCCCGCCCGCACCAGCTACTCCTATCGCTCCCCCACCTACTCAGGACTGACCCACGCCCGCAGTACTCGGATACGGCTACGGCCATGGCCTCGGCTACGGCTACGGAACCTACGGTCTGGGATATGGCCTCCACCACGGCTACGGTCTTGGCGGTCTCCGATACCTCGGATATTAATCCCATTGTAAGTACTAGACAACTGCTATACCACGGGTTATCGAAAGGAAATTAGAGTAAAACAATACTAACTTGCCCTCTTTGATAAGAAATGCGTGCTTTAGATCATGCACCGAGAAATATTTATCTACTCAAGGCTTACAGAAGTAAAATATTAAGGAGTAGTTTAGGAATAGCTTGGGAAAATAAGAGACGTTTTAGTGTCTCAGCAGCACTCTGTCATCGGAAAGGAATTAGGAGGTGCCACTATTGTCCAATCAGGACCTCGTTGTGGAAAAAGACTAGATTGCGCACTGCTTGCATATATTTTCTCTAAGACCCGGAACAAAACGGAGTGCTAAGTAATGCCATTTGTTCATACTGACAAAGCGGTCATCAGCCTTAAATTTTAAATCATGGCATCAATGTTGGTGCGGAAACTAAGATTCATCTACACATTGCGCCAAGATTAGGTTGACTGATTTTTCTACAACCCTAAATATTTTTGCACGAAGTTCAAAATTAAATAATCACTCAGCCGCACCCCCCCACTCCCAGCCCTCGGCCCCTTTCTCTCTAATTTTGCGCACATTGCAGCGTTGTAAGGTTTTAGTGTCAAAGCATGAACGGACCATTAGGTGACTTTGATGTACACAAGTAAAATGAAGTAACTCAGCTACAAAATATATTATTGCGAAAGCATTGACACTCCCAAACACCAAGCCGACGTCATCAGCTGCCTCAACAAACGGCAAATAAATTCCCCTATCAAAGAACCGAAGTGAAGCCGCGATTTGAGGCATCCCAGCTAAAAATAAATTCACTTCACCAAGTGAAGCCGAAATCTCATGGGTAGGGCTCATATTGGCTGGCGCGCACACACTTACAAGGAACCAGGCTCCCAGCGACCCAGGCGCGTTGGTTGCAAGAACAGCCACCCCATGGTGCTACGTGCCAGCGACAGATGAAGCCGCGCCAGAGCGCGCCGGGAAAAGGAAGCGTTTGGCTGGCGGGGCTTTCAGAGAGAGCCCGCTCGAGCAAACACCGGAGCGCGGCGCGGTCACTTCATGGGAACGCGCGCAAGAACGACATTAGTGCTTTCGCATTAATAACTCATAACAAGTGCGTATAGGTGCACCTTAAGCCTTTTATGATCAACTTCTTGGCACTAGCTGCTTCCAACATGAAGTGGAATGCGCCTGCTTTTCTTACAACAATGATTGTGACGATTGCAGCAATGGTTTAAGAATGATTCTTGTTTATATTGACAAGGCTAGTAAATCAAAACGGAATTTAGCTGTGGTAACATTTCTACATCGGTTTGCTAACTACTGCTTTGTTTTTGCAGAACAAGATGTACACCACCTGGAGAAAGAAAATTGCAGATCTTATTGGCAACAGCTGCGAAATTCGGCTATGACTTCGTCGTTCAGGAATAAATTATATTGAATAAATCAAGCTTTTTGGTGAAACTTTTGTGGACCACATGCATGCTCATTTAATTACGATACTGTGTGTTTCTGTGATAATGAACCCTGCAGAGAGAGGACAAAAGAGGAAAATAGGACAAACACAAATCTCCAAACAAAGGTATATGACCGATGCGCGCTCAAAAAATCCGTCTGGTTCTGGGTCGATGCGAGGATCTGGCGGACTTTTTTTCAAAACGCACCAGTCGCCTAGTTGTGTTTGGATATTTGTTTGTCCTTTGTCCTCCTTGTTCCCCGTCTCCTGGGAACATTATCCTTCATTCTCTCTTGCTCGCCTGCACCTTTGTATTCAATTGTAAACACTGCACCTTTCTCTTGCATGCATTTCTGCCAAACAGAATACATTCGGATTAAACCAGGAATAAGTGCATCTGTACATTGATAGTAGCTTAAATTATTTCTACATCTAGTTTCTTTTGTCGGTATTACTATATAAATGAATTTAAATATTTTCGGAAGAGTGAATTTAGATGAAAGAAAATACTTCAACTGAATAGAAATTTATATGGTCAATGCTATGCGAATATTCTTGATTGAGGCACGAGTAATAACATACCATAAAATAATTACTATAATAACCCAAGATTGTCTAAGTGTAAAATATCTTGCAAAACATTTGTACACCCACTGTTTTTGGACAAAATGAAAAAAGATATTGGGATTGAGGGGGATATTCACCATCATTGTGAGATGTGAATATAACCAGAAAATATGAACAGTCCCCATCCTTTCCTTTAACCACCTGCAATCATGTTGGTTTCCTCGGCTTCCCCAGCTATGCCAAATGCATTTGTCTAATCTCCCAACCTATACCACCATCACCCATATGTGCATTGTTCACATAGTTACGGCCATGATCTTGGCTATGGCTAATGTGGCTGTGCTACGGTCTGGGCTAAGGCCGGGGCTTCATATGCGATCTGGGCAGCGTTCTGAACTACGCTTGATTCCATTGCGTTGCATTTAGCTACAAAAGTAAGTCATATGGGGTTAACTTCCCTGGCAACGCGCGAACACGTCTTTCTTTGTATACGAATTAACAGGACGAGAAGCGAGACAAGACAGAAAGGGAAAGAGAACGGAATTGTGGCAGTAAATGTTTTCAAACTCTACTGGTATAAATTCCAACATGTACGAATTGGGAGAGTTGGTACTGATTAAACATGATTAAATTAGACGCAAAAATATAGACACAAAAGAGCGAAGCACGCCTTTATCTCCTACTTGTCTCTTTGCAGCGCTACTTTAACCATATTTGGTAAAATGAGATATGTTTTTTTTTTCGATATAAATTGAGTAGTTAGAAGATAATCGGGACTTCGCCAGTGCTCAAAATAGTATTTTTGAATAAAGCAAACTTAAGGTAATACTAATTTTCAGGTTAGTAAGATTATTAATAGAAATATTGGCTTTTTTGGCGAATGAAACAGCCACTGTGCCACGGAAATGGCTTGTGCCATAGGATGCCTGTGGAAGTGTGCTTAGCGAAGTTGATGATGGGCTTATATTTTTTTTAAATGGCGAGTTTGAATGTATAAAAAATTTGTCCGCCCGGTCGGGGTCGTTTTTTAATATATTTTAGTTTTTCTTTGTATATGGCGCATTTTTAGAATCCCGTTCAGTCAGTTTTTTGAGATCCAGGTTAGAATTCATCTCAAGCCGCTCAAACCATTTTATTGCGTCTATTTTCTAGCTCCGGTCCTTTCTACGCTATTTTTTATTTCTCAAATATCTTTCGAAAAATATGTGCCTTATGAAAGTGTTAAAAAATGGTGAAATGGTGAACTGAGGAATTATCAATTTAGCGACTACCGGTAGTCTCACGTTTTCCAGGTGTATTTTATTTCACATTCAAATCTCGATTTGCAATTTTTTTTAGAAACTTGTCATATCATGTTTTAGAAGCTACATTTTGACGTGTGCTGTTTAGTTAGCTTGCAATTCTATATTGATGAATTAGAGTGTACTCGTAAGTATCGTGCTGTACATTGCAACATGTTATTTAACGTTACAGCGCAACAAAAAAAAACATTCACGAACACACAGCACCAGTACAAAACACAGTCGCTTAGCGCTAAGCAACTGTGTTAATTTTTAATGTGCATGTGCTTATGAGTGTTTTATATTCGTGCTGTGTAACGTTACATAACATGAACCACTAACTCGCCTAGTCAGCAGTCCTAACAGGTTATATTACAAGTTACAAGAAATAGTTTATTGCATGCCTTTTTAATCTATCCAGATAGCAATATTTAACCATGTATTATAAGCTGCAATATTTGTTCTAAAACCGCTTGGCAGCACGATAATACAAAACATAAGAGTTGTTGAAATCATCTTGTATCCGTTCTTCCTTGCAACTGAATAAACGTCGTTAGGCACTACCCACATCCACTGGATCGCTAGTTATTCGATATTTCATCAACTGTTTCAGGAGCGCTATTCAAAGAAGGAAGTTCGACCTCTCTGTAAACAAACCTTTCGGGTCCAATCCATCACGTTCAATCCTTTCTCGTTATTTTAGAAACCCGCAGTTCTCAATTCTGCCTCGTTAATACATCAACCCGTTTTGAGATTAAGGGTTCCTGCCTCAAAACTACGTTTTTATATTGAAGCATGTTAATCGATTGCGGTCTACTAAATCACAAAATCATCGTTGCTGCTACGTCGTTAAAAACCTTAACACTCGCGCCCTTAATTATACTTTGCTGGCGGATTTGCAATTTGTATAAGTCATCTCCACCCCCGCCTTCAGTGAGATGTATAAGTGTTCTAAAAGTCACAATATGCTGCCACAAAATTTAATTATTTTTATTTCCTCGCTACTTACAGCTCTTCATACTCATTCTGAGGGAGAGATCGGGGCATACAACATAATAGCACATATGACAACTAGCAAAGTCAACAAAAGAGAGACCATAAAAACTTGAAACTTTCTCATGTCAAACAAACCGCACAAACATGCTATTAATATTGGCCAGTTTCCCATGGCGGCATGTTACCCTCCTACGGTGCGTAACATGCAGTCAACTCTGGTGGGCTAAACTCCTGCTGGCTAAACAACTAACGACTAATTTGTTTTTGTGGTTAGTTTACGAGTACGGTCCCTGCTACCTTCACGGTGTCACAGTGCGTGCCGGCTGATTGACTTCAGATGTGAGTGCTGTATTTCTTTTACTGTTTTGAAGCGCCTATATAACCACATAATTTCATAAAACGGTGCTTGGGTTAAAAAAATTTAAGAGAACAAAACGAAAGTAAGCATATATTTGTTTTGCTGTGCGCTTTTCTCAACATGGCTTCTGAGGACCTAACTTTTTTTTAAAATTAATTTCAGGCCGTGCTGGACTCGCCTTGACGACTTGGAGCTGCGATTTTTTTTTTAAGAATTTATTTGAACGGGTTTTGCGTTAGGTGGATCCGGAAACCGAACCCCGATTCCAAAAATACCGATGAAGTACAAACGAACTGGAACAAAATGTAAAGCAACCCGAACACAAACCAAACCCGAATAATGACTAGTTCAACTCCCTGCTTGCAAGTCAGCCAATCTTCTAGTGTTTGCGTTGAACACAAATAAAAAAATTGGAATGAATATGTTAAGAAATCGCAAGAATTGTAAAGCCAACATAAAATCTTACGTATTCAGGCAGATTCTATAGGCTCCTTGCACTGACGTCACATCGCATACGTTTGAACACCATGTAAAAGGAGGAGAGGAAGCTGCTTTTGTAAGAATTTCGAGTGACAGGTTAATCTTTTATAATCTTCTCGGAGGAGAATAGCGACACCTGTGCAAATCCGAGAGGCACAAAGGAGGATCGTGATAAGAGGGCAGCTTCTTCTTTCCCTTTTCTCTGGAGGGCATCGGAAATGACGTCATGTGCAAGCCACGTATATTATGGTGCTGCAATTCATTGTACACGATCCGTATAGACCTTTTTGCGTACTCTCGTCCCCAGCCACCTAATAGGCGTATCCGGTATGGGCGAGGAAAAAATAATCAAACGTTTCAACCTGCAAATAGTAAAAAAATAGAGGGGAGGCAAAACGAGAATGGGTGACGGCTACGCTTATCTCCTAAATGCCTTCTATTGGCGTGGCAAAGGCAAAACAATGTTATCGCTCATACTGGAAGTGACGACAATTCTAGATGGCGGCGCACTTGCAAAAAAGGTCTATACCGACTGCACCTTCTCAGGGGTTTTCTTTTCTTGTCGCAGTAGATATAGGCCAGGCATAGAAGCTTTGCAGCAGCTTTGCATTATCAAACAAACAGCACGCTTACCATATACCTGTCGAGATTATGCGGTAGGTTTGCGGAGAAAATGGGTGGTTTTAATATTTTGCGTCTGTTGCGGCTCGCAAGCATCTTAGGCTTGATCGCGCTATCGATATCTGCAGTGACAGCCGGTGCCACGACGCGCTTTACAAGGCCACCCTTCGGCTTAGTAAAATAAGTGCTTTGGGGAAGGTGTTGCTTACTTTTGCAGTCGTCTCCTCGTTTGATAACGTCAACAGCTTTATGCTGCTTTTTTCCAGTAACCCAGTCTGGCTGTCAATGGCCCTTTTTAACGTTTCAAAATTGTAAGACCGGAATGGATGAGTCTAGCGATTCCAGGGGTGGTAATGGGCCCAGTGTATACACACCAAGGAGTTGAAAGGAATGGATTTGTCGGAAACTCTAATTATTCGCATTGGAATTGGAATGGAATGGGGGTGCCCATTTTCGTGTCACTGATGAATGTCCAGTTAACCACACATCGTAGACTTTTTCCCAGAGCGTGGACTGTCATATTCACGACTAAAATAAGTGAAGTGGAAGGTCGCTTTTAGGAAGTAAAAAGAAACATTAAAATTGGTTATCATCTACATCCATCATAAACAGCAAAACATGGGATAAACGAGACTTTATAAGTTCATGGTTGTCTTGAAAGTAATATGATTAATAGCGATGATGCCCTTTCTTCGCTATCTTAAGAGTCGCAGCGACTCCAAAAGACAAGTACCGTATGCACTCAAGATCTGTGAAATCATGCCGTATGATTTGATTATGAATTGAGTATCTGAAACGACGGGTTTGAATATCTAAGAAAGAATGGTCGCACCTTTAGGCTCCTTTATTTCTTTTGCCCTTTTCACCTAGTATAAGTATTGTAGTAAGTATTGCCGTGCCCTCTCCTAGTAGGAGAGGGCACGGCAACATCTTCAAGCGCACTGCTGACATGCCGCCTCTTTTTGTCATCAATCAGGTGTTGCTGTGTAGCGCACTGGCAGCCGCCTCGTCATGCTCGCCGACGGACATCGCAGGGACCACAAGATTGCTGAACGTGCCGCATCAGCTGGAACCACCTTACTTGCCTGGAACGGATGCGACGTCACAACGCATGGCGCCACCACTCTCGAACGCCTACAAAAGGGACGCGGCCACTACCGGTTCCTTCAGAGGGCACGGCAACATCGTCAAGCGCACTGCTGACATGACGCCTCTTTCTGTCATCAATCAGGTTGGTGTGCATTGCTGTGACGGTAGCTTAAAAACAAGCAATAGATTTATTGTTGTTGTGCCGTGCCCTCAAGTTGTTTGCCGTGAGATGTCAGAATGTTGTAAGATGCTCCTATTACTGCTTTCGGGAGATGTAGAGCAAAACCCCGGACCAACGACTGTTGAAGAGTCACTTGAAAAATTATTGCAAGGACAGGCTGTCATAACTAGAGAGATTAAGGACGTTAAAGAAAATCAGGCTCGACTCGAGGATAAGTTTGAAAAACTTTCTGAAAGAATACAACGGTTGGAAAATGACTTCCAGGCTGTGAAAGTCTGCGACGAAGTTGTTCATAGCTTACAGAACACCGTGAAAGAAATTCAAGGAAAGTTAGTTGATCTGGAAGATAGGGGCCGCAAGAATAATCTTCTTGTATTCGGAATTCCTGAAACGATAAACGAGACAGAAAGAGACGTAAAAGATAAGGTTATCAGGCAACTGTTTTTCGAACGATTAGGGGTAAGAGTCCAGTCTGTTGAACGAATTCATAGGCTTTGGGCTAAACGTGGAAACAACACTAGGCCGGTTATCATGAAACTATATGATTATAACGAAAAAATGGAGGTCTTACGGAACTGTTCTACGCTAAAAGGGTCAAACATCTCGGTATCGAACGACTATTCGAAAGAAACGCTAGGAATACGAAAGCTTCTATGGGCTAGCGCGAGGGCAGATAAAGACAGCGGTTCGAAAGTCAGGCTACTCAATGATAAGATACAAATCAATGATGCATTGTACCGCTGGGACACTGAAAACAACTGTCGCTCCCAGGCTTTAAGAACGCGAGACAAACGACCTGCATGACAGTCTAGGAGATCTGCCAATCGTGACTTCTTGTTGATAAACTTGAACGCTCGTAGTTTAGTAAATAAAGTTGACAAACTTGAACATGTTTTGTTATCATATAGCCCTGATGTTGTTGTCATTACAGAGACTTGGCTACATGGTGATATTGAGGATAACGAGATATCTCCATTGAATTATAAGGTACACCGAAGAGACCGAGGGTCACGTGGCGGTGGCGTGGCGATCCTAGTCAAGTCTCATGTTGAGTGTAGCCCTCTGCTCAATCAAATTCCAGACCACGAAAGTCTGTTTTGTCAAATTAAATGGCCCTGTAACCTGATCACTGTCGCTGCTGTATATCGTCCACCAGGCGCACCTATATCATTCATGGAAAAGTTGTACGATTACGTAGAAGCTAATATTAAACATAAATCACATGTTGTAATAGCAGGCGACTTCAACCTGCCGGGCATCTGTTGGGGAATATTTGCACCAGGTGCTAGCGATACTAAACATTCTGAAATTATTCTCGACCTCGCTTTTAATTTTGATTTTACACAAGTTGTCAATCAGGGTACCAGGCACGGCAGATCTGTTGACACAACTTTGGATTTGGTATTTTTGAGTAGCGACCTATCAGATTATGACGTCGCAGTGTACGATGGGCTATCGGATCATGATCTAGTTAGCGTTACTTGTCATTTGAATTCAGATAGGCCACAAAGAGAACGTACTGGAAAGTTTGTAAGGGACTTTGAAATGGCAAGTGACGTTGACATTTTAGACTACCTTGAGATGGCTTTGTATGAGTTCGAGCGCCCCAGGCCGGTAGATGAAATGTGGGAGGACTTTAAACGAATAGTGAACTATTGCATTGAACGTTATATTCCCCTAAGGCTAATTAAAAAGAAGCAAAACCCATGGATCACCAGGGAAATCTTGCATTTAAAAAGGCAGATAAAGCGAAAGCGTAAAAAGAAGTTAGTTAATAAGCAAGTAATTTCGTGTTTATCTGATAAATTAAAGGATAGCCTACGTGCATCAAAGCAAAAATATTTTACCGTCACTATGCAAAATTTCATGAAGTCGGACCCCAAGCAATTTTGGCGTTATCTCTCTCCCACAAAAAAGCCCATATCAAATCTTGAAGTTGACGGTGAAGTCGTTAATAATCCAGAGGTTATGGCCAATGTGTTCAACACTTTCTTTCAGTCCGTGTTTTCCGGTAACGTGCCTAAACTTCCTGATCACGATGTGAGAGGCAGTGTCGGATACAACGGACCTAAAATGACAGATATTTTTATTTCAGAAGAAGGCATTTTTTATCTTTTGTTGCAACTTAAAGTGCATAAATCTGGGGGACCCGATAACATTCCAAACGCATTCTTAAAACGGTACGCTGAGTGGGTTTCAAAATATTTAACGCTTATCTTTAAAGCTTCGTTATCTCAAAGTTCTGTTCCCTCCGATTGGCGATGCGCTAAAGTCGTGCCTATTTTTAAAGCTGGCCACAAATCATCCCCAACGAATTATAGGCCAATATCACTGACGAGTACCAGCTGTAAAATAATGGAACACATTGTCTCAAAATTATTATACGACCACTTAGAAAACAATAACCTTCTCTATAAAAACCAGCACGGCTTCAGACGAAAACTTTCGACGATTACCCAGTTAAGTGAATGCATTCACGACTTTTGCAAATCTATTGATGTCGGGGGACAAACTGATGCAATATTTCTAGATATGTCAAAGGCTTTTGATCGAGTCCCGCATAAACACTTGATAAAAAAACTTCAATTAATTGGAGTCAGCACGGAATTGGTTAATTGGATAAGTGCATACCTTAAGGAAAGAAGACAATTTGTTGAAATAAATAGCACGGCATCTAGCGTTTTACCAGTATTATCGGGAGTCCCACAGGGCTCCGTTTTGGGTCCGGTTTTATTTTTAATATATATTAATGACATTGCGCAAGCCATCGATGATTCTATTACGGTACGATTATTTGCCGACGACTGTCTTCTTTACACAGATATCAAAACTAGCGAGGATCAAACTAATCTGGACAGCGCTCTACAGAAAATTGTGTCATGGTGCCAAGAATGGGGGATGGTAATTAATATTGAGAAAACTGTACATCTAAGGATATCAAATAAGAAAAATATTCTACCTTATGTATACACAGTTAACGGGACTCCTTTAAGAGAAGTGAATAGCTATAAATATTTGGGTGTAACCATTGAAAATAACTTAAAAAGGGGAGCCACGTCAACATCTGCTGTTCTGCTAAGCGTAAATTAGGATACTTGAAAAGGAATTTTAGCTATGCCACTATGAGTTCAAAGCTGATGGTCTACAAAACAGTCATACGACCAGTGTTAGAGTACGCAAATGTAATATGGGACCCCCATCAGAAAAATCACATTCAGAAATTAGAGAACGTACAAAGACTTTCAGCTCGGTATATACTGTCCAGGTACAAACGAACCGACTCTGTTACTCCCATGTTAAAACAGCTTGACCTTATACATCTTTCCGAGCGGCGCAGGATTGCTAGACTAAAATATATTTTTATGATGTATCATGGTTTTTTCAACATTGACCACACCCTGTATTTGAAACCCCGTATAACTCGCATTTTAAGAAACAGCCATTCTAAAATGATCTAGCCTTTTCAAAGTAGAGTTAATGTATTTCACTGTTCTCTCTTTCCTAAAACAATAGATGAATGGAACCTTCTACCGCAGGAGATTGTGAACTCAACTTCCCCTACAGATTTTTTAAATAATTTGAAGCGGTTGCAGAACTAGCTTGTTATTTGTTACTATCGAGTGGTGCATGCCGTTTGCTAGTTTAATAATGTTGTCTTTGTCATTTGATTGCAAATTATACTTGTTGATGCGGTGTTTCTTGTTTTCCTGCTGCTGTTTGTTCCTGTACATTTTTACACTCTCCTGTAATGTAGGCGGTGTTCTCGTTTTGCTGCTGCTGTTTATTGCCATGCATTTTTTTTCCTCTCCTGTAATGACCCCAAGAGGGGTTAACAGTATCTTGAAATAAATAATAATAATAATAATAATAATAATATGAAGAATTTCCGAAGAGTTCAACATATTTATCCTTAAAAGAGATCTTGACAATCTAGCAGTTCAAACCTTTTATTATTACATTACACCAATGTATAACCCTTTCCCTTTTTTATAAATGCTCATCCTCAATCACCTTCTCTTCTATAAACTCTGTTGAATTTGTCGTGTTGACAAATTATCAGCTGGTGCCATGAAGAAGTTGACGACTGAGACTATCATGCTTCCAGGTTAAGTTGATTTATGGTAAGTTCAGCTCCTGACTGCTCTGTTCTTATAGCTACATTGACTAGTTTAATGCGGAAGGGGAGGGGGCTGCGAGCTGCAAAGGAAGTAATGAAGGTAATTTGCGGGGTTGATGTAGGAATAGTGAAAGAGATGTCATTGCAGCGTGATAAGATGCGGGTGCATTAAAAATATATTGAGACACAGATATCGACAGTGAAGTTCTTCCCTTCCAAAGATCTTGCGATTTATTCCGATAGATGTGTGTATGCTCCACTGTTCGCTGACACGGTGATCATGACGCGGGAATTAGAGGAATACCCTGATCATTTTGTGATCTCACAATTTGAAATGTTTACCATTAGACTAGGGTGACCAGACGTTCCGTTTTGGCCGGGACAGTCCCGTTTTTGAGGCCCACATCTGCCGTCCCGTCTTTTTATCCCAATATCTGAGAAAACGGGACATGATAGAATCATGTCCCGTTTTCTCAGGAGTACCTATAGTTTCGAAATTGGCACCAAGCGAGTAGAAGCAAACCGAAACTACGTTTATTCGTTACAAGTATATTTTACAAAAATATACTTAGGTACTTAAAAATGTTTACCCAGAGAGTAAAATTTAGAACTGTTCTTGCCCACAAACACTGTTTCTCTCGCGAAGACACGTGTGGAACTATTTGTTTTTTAGTTACTGGATATAGCACGTATGTAGAATCATGTAGACATAGCACGCATGTAGAATTTCATTAAAATTTTTCTCTCAATCTCAAACCTTAGTACCCCCCCCCTTTTTCTTTTTCGCTGGGATATCCCGTTTTCTACCTTGAAGAATGTGGTCACCCTACATTAGAGGCATTTTATGAATGCGACATAGCGTATCTAAGAGAGCGTGAAGTAACTGGTTGGTAACATTCAGGTGGAGTTGTTCTTAGCTCCGGTGGTTCGGTTTTAAAGCGCAGCTCTTAGGCGCCCGTTTCCGGCTTGAGCGGCGTCGCCGTCGGCGTCGCCGTCGGCGTAACCGCGCGGTGCATGATGGGTAAATTTTCCGCGCATAAATTTAGCGGAAAAATTTTCGCCACTAAATCTAGCGGAAAATTTTCCCCGCTAAATCTATCAAAAAATTTTACCCGCTAAATTTAGCGGAAAATTTTCCCGCTAAATCTAGCGGAAAATTTTCCCCGCTATATCTAGCGGAAAATTTTACCCGCTAAATCTAGCGGAAAACTTTCCCCGGTAAGTTTAGCGGAAAATTTTCCCCGCTAAATCTAGCGGAAAATTCTCCCCGCTAAATTTTGCGGAAAATTTTCTCCGCCCCCCCTTCCTCCTTTGAGGTCACGTGACTCCCCTCCCCCCCCCGTGCCTTCCCCTCCTCCTCAAGAGCTGCGCTCTAATTCGGCGTTACAGGGAGTTGTAAACGGCTTTCATTTTTTGTTTGTTCTAACGTCTGTGAGTCAGTCTGTATTTTACGTTTCATCTACTTTCAAACTTATCAACTGTCTTTTTGCAGTATTCATTTCGCCCATGATGCACAGACGACAGAAACGTCCTGTGGTGTATTTAAATTGTTTTCCCATCCTATATTGATGCGTCGGTATTCATCTCAGTAGTGTCCCGGATTCGTAAAACCATCAGAATATGTAAAGCTACTAGAGATTTTGTCTCAAAAGGAGCAGAGAAACGTATTTTTAACCCAAAAATGTACACATCGTAGTTTCGTTTAAAGCCTTGCTGCAGCAGGTTACTACGAAACAATACAGTAATTAAAATGGCAATGTATTAGTACATTCTATCCCAAGATTGGACTCCGTTTGCCACGCCCGAGATGCACTGCACCGCGTAACACTAGTTGCCTTCTTACTTTTCGCATACAAAGAGCTTCCAGTAGATTGTAGGTTGGAAACAAGTCAGACATTCAATCCGACATTATAGAGAAGCCTGCATAATATCTGAATATAAAAAATAGAATACCGTCTTCAGGTGAAGGATCATTGCATTAAAACGGTCCTATTGCTTCTTCCCCATGAAACATTCACAACCTGTGTGGTCAAGGTGGAGTATCAAAACACAAAAAAGTCACCAAAATTAAATATCTAATTATAAACTGCTCAGCATATGCCTCCTTGCCTTGTTTAGTGAATTTTGAAATTTTTTACCATCTCTGTTCAAAAATATAAAATATGTTACAACCAAGGTTCTAATCATTCATTCATTCATTCATTCATTCAATCGTTCATACATTCATTCATTTATTTATTCGTTCATTTATTATTTTTGCAGGTGTGTGTTTCCTACAGCGCCCTGGGGATTTTGCAGTTATGCGGAATGTAAGGAATTAAAAATAAATCGGCAAAGAAAGGATGAGCAATTATAAAAACAAAAAAGAAAGCCGTTTACAACTCCCTGCAACGCAGAATTAGAGCGCAGCTCTTGAGCAGGAGGAGGGAAGGGTACTGAAGGGAGGGTATACCCCTCCTCCTCCTCCCCCTCCTCCTTCTCCCCTCATTCTTCAATCTCCTCCGGGGGGAGGGGGTCACGTGACATCGGGGAAGGGGGTCATGTGACCTCGGGGTGGGGGGGGGGCTCGCGCGGTGCATTATGGGACATTTCCCATAATGCACCGCACGGTTACGCCGACGCCGCTCAAGCCGGAAACGGGCGCCTAAGAGCTGCGCTCTAAAAAACATAAACAGTAACTCCAAGCTATTTTAATTCTATCAATACGTGAAACATAATTTAATATTATTAGCACACGTTTTATTTTATATTTATTAAAAGGTGAAACACTAGAAAATCAAAAGAACTACCGCAGATATTTCTATGGACATAAAAAGCGCTATCATACCTAGAGTTTGGGTATGAATCGTATGATAGGCCTTAATTCGGCAAACAATTTCCAAACTTTGCCTTCAATGCTGGTAGTTTGGCAGTCATCTGGCCTCTTTGGGCCTATAGATCTTGAAGAAGATGCCACAGCTAGGCTTCACTTCTGGTTGCTAGGATTTCATGTGGCAACTTTGGGCATAAATTGCCAGACTAATGCTATATGTAGGCTTCACTATTGCTGGTTGTTTAAGAGATATATGGCATCTAGGGCTCAAATATGGCGCTTTCGCCATAATGTAACAAGCCAGAGAAAAGTCCTAAAAATGATAACGAGAAGTAGTCTAGCTACACCAAATGACGTCTATTATCAAGTCTATATTACCTCGAAGTTAGGCCCCTAATATTACTAAGCTTGCGCGAAGCTACGGCCTTTTTCTGGCGTGCTACCTGTAGATGTACTTACGTACAATCATCTTTTCGCGCAGTTGTGAAAGCATACAGATATTTAACGACAAATTCACAGTTCAGGCATTTTGAAAATTTTATTTCTTGTGTCTTAGATGACAAAGGGCAAAGCAGGCCGGTAAAGGCAACGTACCACCTGCCTAGCCATATGCCATGAAGACGGCAGAAGAACAAAGTATGTTTATTCAATAGTGGTTAAATTGCTAATTTTCGTGTTCGGCAAACGACGTTCATTCTTCATCCGGAGTGCAGCTCTAGTGAATGACTATGTCAAAACAAGCAGACGGTGATGTATGGTTGCAAGCCACATTCTTATACTGGCAAGGAGGCTTTCTAACGATTGCCATAGTTTCTTTATCTAACAAACTAGAAAACATGTAATACCCCTGCCACACTTCAATATTTAATGTCGTCTGCATTGAATGGCACATATCATCGGTCAATCAGAGCCCGCAACTTCTGACGCAGCGCGATGCCCGCAAGACGCTGTTATTCAGGATTGCGAGCTGATCCACCAATAGCCTACTTTCATATTCGGTTGTAATTACAATCAGTATTGTCGTGTGGCAGGAATAAAATAATTGTAAGAAGTAAGTTCCTCAGCATGAATAAATGAGAGTTAGTGTTTTACAGGTTGTAGACAAATTTGACAAAGGGAATATAAAATAGCAATTCTACTCTCCAAGAAATCTTGTTCCTCTACTTCCCCGCAAGGCACTAAGAAAAGTGAGTCGCTGCAGTCTGCGGAGGGAGTTTGACTAATGAGGAGCCTGAAAATATTTTTAAACCTAAAAACAGAGTGGAAACGATTATTTGGGGGAAAAAAACAAGTCAAATTTATTTGATTTAATCCACACTTGCATTATTTAAATAAGATTTCTTTGATTTAAATCAGTTCTATAAAATTTAAATTAAAGCAATTTGAGTTAAATCACTAGCTATATTGTTTGATGTATTTTTCAACATAGCAGAGTAATGTATCATTTCTTCTCATCACTGATAACCATCAGCACGGAAGAAGTGTAAATTACAATTTAATTAACACTTTTTACTCATATAATCACTGCCGCGCTATAACAAAAGCTGCTTCAAGTTTTTAGTAAATTTAAAAGCTTGATTTTTTTTCGCGTTTTTGCCCGATTGCAGTATGGCATAACTTTTCTAGATTTCGTTTATAACTTTTGTTTTCTGATTTTGTTGCAGTATGATGCTACGCAGCCTAGAAACAAAGTGGAAGGTTGAATCTAAGCTCAGCGCTCTGATTTTTTCAAAATATCACTTCTCTTTGCTCCTGTTGAGCCTTAAATAAATCTTTCTTAAATGATTAGCTTTTGATTGAAATTTTAAAAAAAATCTCAGAGAGAACATCAAAATACAGACAAACGGTAAATACAAAAAATGTGCATGAATGTTTTTAGGACAAACCTTTGATGTAAATCGTCATTGTAAAACCGGTCAGGTTTAAATCACAATTTAATCATATCGATTTTTATTCGCCCCCCTACTAAAACACGGATCTGCGCTATAACACTAACCATCACGTCTCTCGTACCTACGTCTTGCTAAGTGTCAAAGTTTAGTGTGTCTTTTTACGCCTAAACATATACTTAATATCGTCCTTCGCAAACTCCCCCTCCCCCCCCCCCATGTAAATCGCGGAGATTGTACTTCCCATGTGCATCCCAGGAAAGTGTACCTACTGTATTCTTTTAGTGTATTCATTGCGAAAGCTTGATATTATGCCGAACAAGGTAGGATTTGAAAGTAAAAATAGTTCTAAGTATCCCACCCTGGTTTGTTGTGTTTCGTTTTCCTGTACCGGAGTGCTATTTATCCAGTTCCTAACCTTCACCTGTACTTGGTAGTTTGCTGCAAAATTACGTTGCATTGATAAAAAAGCGGTCAGTTCGCTTACTGTTAGGTGATGTCTGTTTCAGAGCACCCTCTGTTATGGAACCTATGTAATACTGGTATTTATGTAAAATTTTCAAACAATAATTATTAACAGGAATATTTTAATGCATAGATTTAATTTAAACACTCCGTGACACTTCAGCAGCACCTTTGATATCTCATGTAATATAGATATTTACGAATTCTTCAAAATCCCTACCTTAGCCGTGCTCGAACCGTTATTAGAGTCAAGTGCCTTGAATCAGTCATTTAGGGGTCATTGTGCTTCGCACATTTGATAGAAGTACCACGTCTCTAAAAGTCAGTTCTTGTTAATGTATAACTTTAACAAAATCTGGAATTACTCTGCGTGACAGTAGACCTGGATATATCTCCTCAATTCTGCAGTAACTTAAAAACTTTGAAGAACGTGTTTTCAATCAAACACTTGCGGCGAAAAAACAAAACAATTCGATGAAGAAATAACTTGTTATAAACGAGAAACTCACTTAGGTTGATGGCCCAATGTTATCAAAGCAAATGATCTCTATTCGCTTGAAATACCCTTGCAACCTTAGAAATTCACTACATACCAGAAACAAGTGGCAGGCGAGATGCGAAATGAAAAAACAGCAGTGAACGAATATTGATTTTAATTTCGATTCAATCTTTGATACCTCACACCTTGGCAATCCAGCGCGTTCAAGTATCTTTCTCACTTCTTGAAAAGAAGGTAAAAATTGTCAGCGATTTTTAATTGGTTGAAGTATTAATATAGTGCAGCCTGGGTGTATAAAAGAAGCGGAGAACCTAAAGACATCATTAGTTCGACCATCTCGGTTAAACCAATATCCCGAAACATGGTAAGCGATTTGACAATAATTGCATTCTGACAAACGTTTCTTTAAATGCCTCCAGTTTTTATATTTATCCAGGTTATATTAAAGTTCAGTGTGTGTTTGTGTTTTTTTATTATTATTTTGTGTGACTTACTGCACTACTGCCCCATCTTTCTTACTTGTGTTGCATACCTGATAGCGTCTATAAATGAATCAGTTATGTTTCTTTAGGTTGTAGACGTTAAAGACTGCTCACGCCGGATTGTACTGTAGACAGGCAATCACTTATAAATTTTTGTGGCGTCCTGGATACTTAGGGAAGTCCCTAATTAATATCACGATTTCTACCACACCAACGTTATTCTGACCAACCTGCAGTTCCGCACCTTCCTCATCCTGGCCCTGGCCACCTGTGCCCTTGCCGGCTATCTCGGCTTCCCCGCCCGCACCAGCTACTCCTACCGTGCGCCTACCTTCTCCACCGTCGCACACGTCCCGGCTGTCGGACATGTCTACGGTCATGGACTCGGCTACGGCCTCGGCTACGGCTACGGCACCTACGGTCTGGGATACGGCCTCCACCACGGCTACGGTCTCGGCGGTCTCCGATACCTCGGATACTAATCCAATGGTAAGTATAAGGCAACTGGCACACCACGGGTCATCGAAAGTAAATTAGAGTACAACAATACTAACTTGCCCTTTTTGATAAGTAATATGTGCTTTAGTTCATGCACCGAGATTAAATCTATTCAAGGCTTACAGAAGTAAAATATTAAAGAGTCGTTTAGGAATACTGCTGAAAAATAAAAACGTTTTAGTGTCCTCCGCAGCAGGTTGTCCTCGGAAAGGAATTAGGAGGTGCCACTATTGTCTAATCAGGACCTCGTTGTGGAAACAATACTAGATTGTGCACTGCTTGCATATGTTCTCTCGAAGAGTCGTAACAAAATGGAGCTCTGAGTAATGCCATATGTTCGTACAGACAAAGTGGTCATCAGTCTCAATTTTTAATTATGACATCAATATTGGTGTGCGAACTAAGATTCATCTACACATTGCACCTAGATCAAGTTGACTGGTTTTTCACATCCCTAAATATTTTCGCGTGAAGTTCAGAATTAGAGAACCGCTCAACACCCTCCCCCTCTCCCGCCCCCGGCCCTCGGCCCCTTTTTCTCTAATATTGCACACCTTGCAGCGTTGTAAGCTGGTAGTGTCGCAGCATGAACGGGCCATTAGGTGACTTAGAAGTACCCAAATAAAATGAAGCAGCTGAATTAAGAAATTTATGAATGCGAATGTGTTAACAGTCCCATGGAGCGAGCCGACGTCATCAGCTGCCTAGCCAAACGGCAGATAAATTCCACTCTCCCAAAGAAGCGAAGTGAAGCCACGATCTGAGGGATCCCAGCTTTGAAGCCGCGCAAAAAGCCGAGTCGATCGGCAAATAAAGTCAGCTCTCCGAGTGAAGCCGAAATCTCATGGCTGGCGCGCGCATTGTTACAAGGAACGAGGCTCCCAGCAACCGAGACGCGTCACTTTCAAAGAGAGCCACCCCATGACGCTACGTGCCCGAGCCAGATAGATCCGCGCCAGGGCGCGCCGGGAGAAGGAAGCGTTTGGCTGGCGGGGCCTCCCAGAGAGAGCCCGCTCGAGCATATTTCGGAGCGCGGCGCGGTCACTTACGCGAGAACGTGCGGAAGGACGACATTCATGCTTTCGCATTCAGAAATCATAACAAGTGCGTATAGGTGCACTTCAAGCCTTTTATGGTCAATTTCTTGGCTCTAGCTGCTTCGAACATGAAATGGAATGCGCCTGCTTTTCTTACAACAATGATTACTGTGACGATTTTAGCAATGGTTTTTTCAAGGCTAGTAAATGAAAACGGGATCTAGCTGTGGTAGCATTTCTACATCAGTTTGCTAATTGCTTCTTTTTTTTGCAGAACAAAAAGTACCCTACCTGGAGAAAATAAAAGGAAATGATGGATCTTATTGGCAACAGCTGTGGAAATTCGGCTATGGCTTCGTCGTTCAGGAATAAAATATATTGAATGAATCGAGATTCTTGGTGAACTATTTGTGGACCGCATGCATGCTCATTTAATAACGATGCTGCGTGTTTCTGTGATAATGAACCCTGGAGAGGGAAAAAAGAGGAAGAAAGGACAAACACAAATCTCCTCACAAGACAAGATGACTGATGCGCGCTGAAAAAATCTGCCTGGTTCTGGGTCGATAGGAGAATTTGGCTGATTTTTGAATCGCGCACCATTCAAATAGTTGTGTTTGGGTATATCTTTGCCCTTGTCCCCTTTGTTCCCGTCTCCAGGGATCCGTATCCGTTGTTCTGTCCAGCGCGCCTGCGCCTTTGTATTTAATTGCAAACACAGCACGTTTTTCTTACATGCATTTCTGCCAAACAGAATACATTCGGATTAAACCAGGAATAATGCATCTGTACTTTGATAGTACGTTTAAGTATTTTCACATAAGCTTTCGTTTGTCTGTATTGAAGTATTAATGAATTTAAATATTTTCGGAAGACTGAATTCGGATGAAAGAAAATCCTTTAACAATTACTGCATTAGCCCAATGTTGTCTAATTATAAAATAGCTTGCAAACGTTTGTTCACCCAATATTTTTGAACGAAATAAAAAAATGGATATTGTCATTGATAGGTGGGAGGGGGCATCCACCACAATTGTGAAGTGTAAATATAACCTAACGTTTTGAACAGTTCCGATCCTTTCCCTTACCCCCTGCAATCACGTGGGTTTCCTCGACTTCCCCAGCTATGCCAACTGCATTTTTCTCACCTCCCAACCTATATCACCATCACCCATATGTGCGTTCTTCATACAGCCACGGCCATGATCTTGGCTATGGCTAATATGGCTGGGCTACGGCCTGGCCTTCGTCCTGGGCTACGTTCTGTAATCTGTGCAACGGTCTGAACTGCGGTTCATTCCATAACGTTGCATTTAGCTACAAAAGTAAGTAATATGCGGTTAACTTCCCTTGCAACGCACGATCACATCTTTCTTTGTATACGAATTGACAAGACGAGAAGCGGGACAAGACAGAAACGGAAAGAGAGGCAATTGTGGTAGCAAATGTTATCAAACTCTACTGGTATAAATTTCAACATGTAAGTTGGAAGAGTTGGTACTGATTAAACATGATTACGTTTGCGCACAAAAATAAAGACACAAAAGAGCGAAACACGCCATTATCTCCTGTTCCTGTTTTTTTCTGCGCTACTTTAACCACACTTGTTAAAGGGGGATAGACTTTTTCGATATTTATGGAGTAGTTAGAAGGTAATAGGGGCTTCGCACGTGCTGCAAATAGTGTTTTGAATCAAGCAAACTTAAGATAACACTAATATCAAGGTTAGTAAGTTTATTAATCGAAATATTGGCTGTTTTTGGCGAATTGAACGGCCACTATGCCATGGAAATGGCTTGTGCCATGATCGTCTGTGGAAGTGTGCTTAGTGTGCTTAGTCAAGTAAATGATGATCTTAGAATTCTTTAAATGGCGTGCGAATGTGTAAACAATTTGTCCGCCCTGTCGGTGTCGTTTTTCTAGCATTTTTTTTTAATTTTTCTAAATTTAAGGCACATGCATAGACACCCGGTCACTCAGTTTTGTGAGATCCAGGTTAAAATTACAGTAGAATCTCGTTAAACGGAAATCGCTTAAACGGAATTGTTGCTTAAACGAAACAACTATCTCGGAGTTGTTTGGTTTTGTATTCATGCAATGTAAAAGTAATACAGTTAATCGGAACTCAAATCCTCGCGCCTCCGGGTAAACGGAACCGAAAACGAAACTTTGTCGCCGACATATTTTTCGCTATCGCAGAAAAGAAAAATAACTCTTAAGTAATGAAACAGTATTAAAAATGTTCATAATATTTATTAGCTTTATTGCCCAAAATTAGCATGTACGCATGGTTTTCGGGAGTTTTCTTTTCTCATTTTTTACGCAAAGGTGGCCATGTTGGGTAGGCTTGGCTCAACAAGGCTTCTGCTCGCATCTTAGGCCTATTGTCCTACTTTCTGCGATGGCGGCCACGAAGCGACAACACCGTGCGCTCACGTTAGAAAAAAAGATCGAAGTCATTATTGATTTCGATAGCGGTTGCTTCACGGAAACGGCGCTTCCAACGAAGTATGCCATTCCCAAAAGTAGCCTGACAAGGATTCTTCACGACAAGGAAAAGCTGCGGAGTGCGTTCTGCAGTACGCAATTTGGACCAATGAGGATGAGGCTGCGACTCCCCGAACACGAAGAGCTTGAGAAGTGCTTGGTGTTGTGGCTAAAAAGAGCCCGGAGTGAGAACCTTCCCGTCACCGGACCCATAATTCGTGCGAAAGCGGAAGAATTCGTTCTTCAACTCAAGATCGAGGACTTCTCGTGCAGCGAGGGATGGTTGACCAGATTTAAGGAACGAAACGGTATTGTTTTTCGTGCCGTATCGTGGGAGCGGGCAGCTGCCGACACCCTGGAGAGCAGGGAAAGAGGGAAATGGAGAACAGGAATATTGCTTCAACGTTATTACACGGTTTGTGTGAATATACAAAAGCAGCAATTTGGTGTTTTTGTCGTTATTTTGCCTTCTACATCCACTTGCTGGTGTTTACAAATTGTGCACTTGTTATAACAGCATTTAAGCTGGCATTCAATATTTTTAGTGTACCTACACTATATACTCTCAGTAAATGAAACTCCTGATAAATGGAACAGATTTTCCTGGTCCCTTCAGGTTCCGTTTATCGAGATTGTACTGTATTGCAAGCCGCTCAAACAATTTATTGCGTCTATTTTTAACTCCGGCCCTTTCTACACTCTTTTTATTAGTTGATGTTTGTACAACTCTATCTTCCAAAAACTATGCGTCTTGTGAGAGTGTTAAGAAATGTTAAAATGGTGAAATGAGGAATCATCAATTTTCCGACTACCGGTAGTCTCACGTTTTCCAGGATATTTTATTTCACGTTCAAATTTCGATTTGCATTTTTTTTAAACTTGTCATGTCATGTTGCAATAGCTACATTTTGACGTGTTATTTTTTAATTAGTTTGCAATCCTATATTTATGAATTAGAGTGTACTCGTTAGTGTCGTGCTGTACATTGCAACATGTTATTTAACGTTACAGCGCACCAAAAGAAAAACACTGACGGACACACACACACCAAAAAACAACACAGTCGCTTAGCGCTGAGCGACTGTTAAATTTAGTGTGCGTGTGTTTGTAAGTGTTTTTATTTTCGCGCTCTGCAACGTCATATAACATGAACCACTAACTCGCCTAGTCAGCAGTCCTAACAGATTATATTGCATGTTACAAGAAATAGTCTAATTCATGCCTATTAAATCTATGCAGATAGCCATTTTAGCCATGTATTATAAGCTTCAATATTTGTTTTAAAGCCGCTTGGCAGCACGAGAATACAAAATATAACAGTTGTTTAAATCACCTTGTACCCGTTCATCCTTGCAACTGAATAAACGTCGTTAGGCACTACCCATATCACCTGAATCGCTTGTTACTCGATATTTTCTAAACTAATTTGAGGAGCGTTATTCAAAGAGGGCCGTTCGTTATCCCGCTCTGTAAACAAACCTTTCGGGTCCAAGCCATCACGCACAATTCTTTCTCGTTATTATAGAATTCAGCAGTCCTTAATTCTGCCTCTTTGATACATAAACCCGTTTTCAGATTAAGGCCTTAAGGCTACGCCTCCATACTGAACCATGATAATCACTTGCGTTCTACCACACAGCTCCGTTAAACCCTTAACACCCGCGCCCTTATTTTATTTTGCTGGCACATTTGCAATTTTTATAAGACATCTCCACTTTTTCCTTCAGTGAGATGTACGAGTGTTCTAAAAGTCAAAATATTCTGGCACAAAATTACATTTTGAGGGAAAGAACAGGGCATACTACATAATATTAAATATGTTAACTAGCAAAGTCAACAAAAGGGAGACCATAAAAACTTCAAACTTTCTCATGTCAGACAAACCGCGGAAACATGCTATTACTATTGGCAGATTTTTATATGTATTGATAAGGCTTATAAATGCATGTACTTCACTGTTCGGCATTTATTAAGACTACTTTGATGATATCATGCATAATAATATACAAAGCAGTTCTATAACGATAACGCCTTTCTGATATTACGTCTTTTCGCTGGAAATCTTAGAAATTACGTGGTTCAATTAAGTCATTTTGTTTTATCACCTTTATATTTGTATTTCTGTTCCTCTGATTTGTAGCATACATTTAGTATCTGTTTTCAGGCTTTTGAGGAGTATAACAGATGTAAAGATATTTAAACTAAAAAGAGGTTGGAGACTGCAAAGGGAAACTATTGGGTTTCTTGTAGACCTTTTCACCCTCCGTCACATGGGTGCTGCCATCTTGGAATGACGTGATGCGGCCGCCATTAGGTTGCTTCAACTCGTCGCTTCGCTCTTTCCTCCGCGCTACTCCGCGTCCTGGCGGATGCGTTGAATTCGTGTTTTTAGATTCACTGCGTCTCTTAACTTATTCTTTAAAGTGTCGTCCGATACTTATATATTTACCGTGTAATTGCATTACATGATTATGTGAACACGTTTTGACTATTTTTTCCGTCGGCGTGCCGCATATATGTGAAGAGGCTATATGAGCACATAAATCAGCGTTAGCGCTCACGCACATTGAACACATGTATGATTCTAAGACGGCGCAAGGGTTCAAGTGTCAATAACGTATGAGAACCCAGGTTTTCTTAATAACAGTGGCGGAACATTCGCAATAGGAAGCACAATGTAAGCATGTAAGGATCGCGCATTTGGGATTTCAAGTAAGGTGACAAAATACTCAGTGTAAATAACCACGTATGTTTCCTGAAAGCCTCATGTTTTGTATTTATAACAGATCTAAAACAGTGGCTTTTGATTATATAGGTGAAATCGTGGACAAAATAGGAAACAAATGCTTAATTATTTTTTGTTTGTTTTATGCATGAAATAATGGTACGTCAAAATCAGGCAATTTGTTTGTTTACAATATCACACCTACATCTCTTCGATGTTCTTAATCATTTCTGCTATACAAACATTCCCCTGATCTGCGCTGATCTGTTTATTTATGAATTCCAAGAAACTCTATACTGTGCTTAATTAGGGCAATGTCTACAGTATTTTAATTGTTAAACAATTTTGTGAAGATAACCAATTCAATTCAATTAATTAATTTCAACACAAAGGTTTTGACTTCCCGCGTAACAAACTGGCACAGACATCTTGAGAGTGCCTGGGGTCCACAATATGTGACGCTGAAAATATTCCGTCTGCCTTAAAATCGCATGAATGCAGTGTTGTCGACGGCGAATATAGATTTACTTTCAGCAGCTGGTGACGCCGAAATCTACGAAGCGCATCAGCTCAAACCAATAAACAGCTTTCTACACAGGTCCATTGTGAGGTGCCTGGCACTCGACTTCAGCCATACTTACCGGAGATCACTTCTTTTGGGGCCTTTAATTCGATCTGGCAAATTTTACGGAAGATTAATGTCAGGTATGATATCAGGGGCCTGTCACTTATCTCATACCTTAGGTTGGTCTATTCAAATATTTCTCAAGAACTTAATTTATTTAAATAAAACAGGCCGAAAGAATAACACTTTTTATATTATCTACGTCATTATATATAGGAGACTTTTCCAGTCTGCGAAGTTCACAAAAAGTTGGTGTACGGAACCCAAAGAGTAAACTTGCCACTTTATATGTTTTTCGTGATTCAGCACATTTTTAGTCATGTTCTGAACCTGATTCTTCACTAAGCGCTCATGAATTATAGTCTGTTACAATATAAAATGAGCAGTCGAATCTATGACATGAGGTTGAGTCTTTCCATACCACTCGGTGCACGCGCAGCCGAAGCCCGGCGGCAGGTAAGAAGCGCGTGCTAAAGGCGGAGCTTTTCCCGCTCTTTATTTTTTTTATTATTTCTAGCAACTAGTGCCCGGGGGTACGGCCGTGGGCCACGGTAATCATATCCGTGCATCAGAGCAGTTGTTTCGCCGCCGAACCCGGCCGAAATTGACGACTGGACGTAATCAGCCGCATCTGGTATTCGTAAAAGTGCTCGCAATGTAGGCTCGAAACCACCTCGTGGTTCTCCAAGTGACTCAGCGCCATTTTGTTATTTGCTGTGTGCCACAAAAAAGTATTTTATATCACAAAATTCGCGAAAATGGCATGAATCAGCAACACAATCACGTGCGCGTTGGAACCGAAACCAACCAAATTGAAAAAACCTGATGGCGGTGAGTTCACCAGCGCCCTCTACCCGAAGGTCAGCCAACTACTGAAATGAAAAGATCTATATATGCACCCCTTGTTCTTTAGGGCCCCGGGAAGAATGTTGCCTCAGTGTACGACGGTTAGCACATAAGCACGAGCTAGCATCTGGTTGGCAGACATCTTCAAAAACTAGCGAGGAAGCATAAAATAAATTTCGAAACTTTTTATCTAGCGGAGAGTGAAGCATGTGAGCCAGAGTTTGCGTATTTTAAAGACACACGAGATGCCACTTTTATATGTAACAAGCAAAAATCTGAGCGAGTATAAAACGAACGTATGTCTAAGCCATGGGGCCTAATTGTATATTGGGCGTGGTCAAATCAGGCAGTGAAAATTGTTGCGGGTTGAGCGCCGACCTTTCATTTTGTTTCCTATTTGTATTGTGAAAAAGCCATCTGTTTGCCCACCATCAGTAGACGTCTTGTTTGATGTGTGCTGCGTTTTAATACTTCTTTTAAATTTGTGTAATATATTTAAAGTATATTAAAGACACTAATTCATTGTTATGCAGCAGAACAAAACGCATATATTGTGATTTTCCAGTAATCGATTTTTTCTTCCGATATAGGAGAAGTCAAATTTTTCAACGAAAGTTGTCTAGCCTAACACTACGCGTTGTAGCGAAATCATCTACACCACGTAAGTCTATAAGCTGTCATTGTAGTCTTGCCCGTTTTTTAAGTGTCACCTCTTTTAACGTTGTAGTGCTTGCAAGCCCAGATATATTTTATCAAAATATGTTACTACTCTGCGTGCAATCAGACAAGTATACGCCTATTTCCTTCTTCCCAAACTGACTTGGGAACTTGGATGAAATTGAAATGAAATAACCTTGTAATCAGACCGGAAATATATTTACAAATGACTTGTGATCAGCGAATCACTCAGTTTACTGGAAGCTCGAAAATGTAGAGCCATAAAAACATCTCTCACATAAAGTAATTTTGCAAGCTAGTAAGTTTAACGCACATCAGTAACAAATAGATGTTTAGAAACCCAATAAAGCAACAGCAATGAGGCCGGTTTAAGTTTTACATTTTTTCCCACCTCAAAACCCAGTATAACTTTTTGCTTTGTGGATGTGGAACTGGAAATCTTAACGGATTCTGCCTCGATTTCATGTTTTCAGATACCATTGCTCTGACTGCAGTCTGGATTTCAGGTTTTCAGTAACAATTCCAGTTCGATTTCTTCTTCAATAAACCAGACAGCGAAAAGTTATATTGGGTTTTCCGGCAGGGTTTGAAATTGTTATCTTACAGTTAAGCTGTTCAGCACGGTAAAAAAATCTGATAGTTCGTAATGCTTGAAGCCTCAACGAATTTATATTCTTGAGGAGATTCATTGATCGCATCTAGGATGTATAAAGAGGCGAAGAACCTGTGAGCATTTTCAGTTCTACTCTCTGTTAAACGAAGACCCACAAACATGTAAAATACTTTGAGATTTCGACATCTGACAAATATTTGTTTAAGTCTGATCCTTCCAAATTGACATTTAACTATATTTTCTAAGAATCAGTTTTATGGTGAATCGTCTGATAAGTCAGCAGTACATTTTTCTTGTGCATCTGATGGAAGCGTTAGTTTAAGTTGTAAATCGCAAGTTAGAACCACCTTAGAGAAGGATTAATGGAAATTCACTGCAAATTAATGTTTACTAAGGCTGTTATTTTTTAACCGAATAGTAAGTTCATAATTTTCAATGATAATCATTTGCTCGGGACCTCTATGATTGTCCTTGTTCGCAGTAGTAATATTAAACATATTTTTAGAGGAACCAGTTATGGGATTACACCATTAGCACTATCATTTGCAATATATTTATATTTGGTAGTGTTCCCAGCAAGTTTAGACTCGACAACCCCGTTAACATTAAACTGCAATTATGTCAGTTACTATTTCTTCACAATCAAATAATGACATCTTTTTTGCGGAAACAAAACACACACCAACATAAACAAATTTAGCGTTCTTCGAAAAGAGCAGTTCGGAGTACCATATGTCAGCCACCCAAAACCCCTTTATAAATGCTGCTTCGCATTATCGTCTTTTCTCTCCCTAGTTACACCTTAACTTTTCACACATGCAACACATTACGAAATTTATATTTACCTAAATGACGATGTAGTCGATATAATAGGAAATGAGATTGTGTAGGTCTTTCTTAAGAGAGATGTTTGGAAATGCCTTACAGCTGTACAAACTAAGGAACTCGGATGTTAAAACAAAACCTCTCACCCTACTAAGGAATTCAGTTAGGAATGACCCCATATCAAATATTCTTATACCACACGTTATGCAACTTTTATTGATGTATATTATTAATCATGACCATGTATGACTTCTTATACGAATTCCAGTCGTGTCTACATCTGTGAGCGTCTTTTTGTTGTTGCACGAATGTAATTCGTATTAATCTATGTTATTTTCTTCGTCTTTAAATTTTTACCCAGAAAAGAAGGGTCTGCTTGGTCAAACCAAATATGTTGGCCCTTTGGCTGGACCCGTGTATCGCTTTTATGCGTTTAGAAATGAAATAAAATTAATTTAAATTTGAAATATGTTATTCAACTTTTAATATGTTATGTTTTTTCTTAATGTGCAGGTCAGCAGTTCATGCTCCAGAAATATGTTGTTTAAAGTAAGAACGCAAAATAGGCAATACTCGATTTAATTTAATCCCATGTATCATAAGAGTCGAAAAATAATGCGCAGGCTTGGAAATGTCATGTGGCGAGGCAATCCATTATTGTTTTTTTATTGCAAGGTGGAAGCTCCGAGATCATCATGATTATTATTACATCTATTCCCAGTTAATGTTATTGTAATTCTGTTAATTCCGCTATTCTGCCTGTTCCTCATCATATCTCTGTCTACCTGCGCCCTCACCGGCTACCTCGGCTTCTCCAGCCGAGCCAGCTATTCCCAGAGTGCGCCCACCTCCCCACCGCCGCCCACATCCCCATTGTCAGGCACGTCCACGGCCACAGCCTCGGATACGGCCTAGGATCGGGATACAGATACGGCACAGTGTTGGATACGGTGTTGGATTCGGCTTCCACCCCAGCTACGGTCTCGGCGGGCTCCGATACCTGGAATATTATTTGCATTGTAATTATACCTAACTAGTAATATAACACATATACAACACAGTAATATAACATCAGACGTAAATTATAGTATATAGGGTGTTTCTTTTAGCCGCAACAAAGTTTTAAATAAAGGGGTAAAAAGTTATTTAAATGCGGTTTTCACCGCGTGTTTGTATGGCTCGGCGAACATTAGAAGAGAATATAACCCCTACTATTGTCAGGCTCATCAACTAGCTTTGATGCAGCAGTACGCCAAGACCATTCCAATTTGCAGAATTCGCGTAGTTCCGAATTATTTGCCTACGAATTTCCTAATTTGTCCTACTTTTTGACAACTCATTCCGGCAAACCCGTGAAAATGGGTGTTAGAGCCCAACTATCTGCTTTAGCCGGATAAAGGTGCAAACTTCGGGGGCGAATATCGAGGAACATGGGCTGGATACGCCAATTCTACAAAATGAGACAGTCTTCGCCAACGACCGCATCAAAGTTTATAATATAAACATATTCGCTACTTACAATAAATAAAAAGTTAATTTACGAAATGCAGTTAATTAGTCTGATAACAGTGATGGTCATTTTCCCATCTTATGTCCACCGAGCCATATAAACACGCAGTAAAGACCGCTTTCATATGACATTTCCCCCCCCCCCTTAATTACAAAATATATTGCAGCTGGAAAAAATCAACCTGTATAATTTGGCACAACCGTAAAAACTTTCTCGTTTGCTATAAAAGTAGGGCTTGCGTTCCCGCTCCATGTGAATAGTATTGTATGTCGTTCTGGCTAACAAACAAAATACTTAGCATCCATATAGGCTGAGTTCTGGCGACTAAGATATTTTTTTTCACCTCTAAACAGCGGTACGTGAGCGGAAAAAGGGAATTAGACGGTGTCTGAATTCACGAATCATGTATCTCTAATAGGAAAGCCAGTGGATTGCCAACTTTCTTTATGTTGAACTTCAGGAGCCGAAACAATTCAGATTAAAAAGTGATACCATTCTTTATAGCCCACGTTGAAGACGGAACACTTTCTTTTTTTTTTATTCGTTCACACCTCGCACTAACATAACATTAGCTGCGCATATTTTTTTCCACATCTGCAATTAAATGTGCACAGGTAGCACAGTTTGGAGACCGGTTCGCGTCCGACTCCCACTATTTCTTATTAAACGTTTCTTTTCTTATTAGGAGTTTGTGTCGGAAAATTAAGAGATCACTGGTGTTACTCGATCCCCGTGAAGTACTGAACGGAAAATATTTGTTTCGAGTAATCTCAAATTGAATTTGGTTTTCTCCCAAACATAGTCATTGGTATATTTCTTTCTTTCAGAATGAGTAACGCAAAAAACAGGAAACAGAGGTGTTTCTATATAAGATCCTGAGTCGACTTGACGAAAACACTCAAGCAGAAAGGAGAAAGGAGAATAATATATACCATCTGTGTGTCAAATTTAAAAGTAATAAGAAGTCCTGTTTCCGTCCCTGTCCTCGAGGTTTAATCCTTTCGTATATTTGTGAAATTGATAACTTATTTTTTTTCTTACAGAATACAAAGTACACCAAGTGAAAGAAAATCGGAACCAAAGATCTTATTCGAAACTAAATAGGACATTCAATTATGGCTCAGACGTTTTGAAAACAAAAATAATTAATAAAACGCAATTTCGTGAAGCATTCGTGGATATCCCGGATATTTATTTAAAAAAACTGCGTGACAAACTCTGGTATCCGCATAAAATATTTAGGTTCATGTCAGAGACCAACGCATTATACACTACAATTAGTGAGTATTTATTTTTCCGTACTACTCCCATCATTCATAACGGCTACCGAACTAGAAAACAACAGCACGTCTACACACACGTGCACTATTACATTTTACACTACTGTACAAAGCAGAACAGCAGAGCCAAGCGGATACAAAGCGAACTGTAGAACTCCTCGTGCTTTCCAAAAAAACACTTTCACACCCTAGTCGCAAAACAACTAAACTTCTCCAGCTCTTTCTCGGATGGTGGGTTGTAAGTTGCCAGCTGACTTTAAAATGCTGTAATTTTATGACCAGCGATTAGATTTACATCATGAAAGAAATTATTTATTTCTAATTCTTTTGAAATATATGTGGTTCGGAAACTCTTGTATGACAACAAAACAACCAATTGTTCTCGACGCGATGCAACACCTTATAGGGGAAACAGCCGTGGCGCTGAAGTTTTGACGTCACCTAAACGAGGCGAACCCGCATCAAAGATTGAACACGAGTGCTGCGTTAGGGTTGGGTTGAGACTCGAGCTCCCACTGTTTGACTACAACTCTGAGAAACTGATTGATCAGCGTCGTGTTCAATCCATATTTAAGCAAAATTATTTTCACGCTAAAGGGGCGCCATTTTAAAGTTTTAAAACGCAGAGGACGCGTCGTCTTGGAAATGTGCTATCACAGTCTGCCTGCGTGGCTTGAATCGCAAACTGGGTGATCTAATGTCATCCTGAGAGGTTGCCCCGGACGTCCTGAATGCAACGAAATAGAAGGAAGCAGTTACCACACGAAAAGTACTAACGTTACCAGCTGATAACGTCAGTTCGGCGAAGAGCCGACAAAGAGCCAACATCAAGCGGCGGGTCAACTACTTATCGCTTTTGGACAAACCAATTTCCTAGAAAAAGAAAAAGAAGAAGAAAAAGATAGTGCCACCTATCGAGAACGGATCAGAAGTGCAAATCCCCGCGACCGAGTAATTCACCTGACGTGCAGGTGACATGGCGTAGATAAAATAGGTAAGACTAATGTAACAAACAAACGCTATGGCACCATTTCACATGCCGCAATAGCTCCTAACACGTGATGGGACTGCTTGCCAAGTTTCAGGAGATCAAAGGCGCGGATGATACGGACGTGGTGCTACATAAATAATTTAAATGTTTCGCTTGCTTTTGATTTTTCAATAGACGTTCATGGCCCAAGAATCCACAAGTAAATATAAAAAATGACCGTTAACAGCGTAGTCATAACGGGAGCAATACTTTAATTTAGGTTCCTTGTTACACAAATTGTCATTCCTAAAGCGTAAGTGCGTGCATGAGAATTTTTGTAAAGAAGCAATCAAATTGGTCACTTTCTGTTTAGTCATACTCTGGTCACTTACAGCTATTTAAAACGAGGAGCTATCAGCTTCACGCTTCTTGCTTCGTGATTTGTTCTTTGGCGTTTTAATAGAGAGTTTTAGAGGACCGTTTTGGCACATCGGATACGGTGCGATGGCTCCTCCGGTACGATCTGCGCATGTGCGAGGTTTCTGCGGTAGCATATGCGCAGTTCGTACAGGAAAGCCCATCATACTGCATCATATGTGAAAAAACGTTTCCCTAAAACTCTCTAATAACGCAATTTGAATCGTTGCGGAACGATGTTGGAATAGTGGAAACTCGTGATGCCCCTGCGTTTCTTTGACCTCAAGCCTAAAATATCTTCTTGTTTTTGTAATTTCCAGGTAAGACTAGTTTTTTTTTCTAATACTCAAAAACTATTATTTAGCAACAAAATGCTTGACTTTGTTTAGCTTGTAATATATAGCCCGTGACCTTGCGATCACGCTATAGGCATTTGCACTACAGTAAAATTAGTAAATTTTAGAACACTTTGATTTTACGCAGTATAACTACCAGAAGCAATATTGGAAGAAACAGTCTTTGGTCAGTACATACGATAGTGTTGAAAACGCGGAACGCTAAGGCCGACAGCGAACTTAATTTAGTTCACGGCGTGCGCATGACCAGCTTCAACTGTGAGCTGCATACTACCGTGTCTTGTTCCCACAAAGAGAAACAGCAAGAACAACTGTGCGGGCGAATTGGAAAAAGCCTAAAGTTAGCGACGACACGGTAGACGGCTTTTGATGTGCATTCTCTGCCTACCCTTTCGGGCTTGTTCTGCACCCGCTAAGGTTGTTTTGTGCCACCTCCTCCAAATGTACAGATGGGAGATATCAGATCCGGAGCACCTAATCATTGCTCACCTGTTGTGGATGGCAACAGTCAGTGAAATATTGGCCGTCAAAGTTTTACTAAAGAATTTCTGAACTGCTTGCAGCCATCACGACCGTATACTATTGAAATCATACACTTGCCGTTGTTGAGATGGCACATTACTTGAAGTTTTCCGCGAATCTGGCCTTCAGAAAATCTATTAAAAGCCCGTAGCTTTTTCGGCTTGTCATTCTTTTTCAGGCTTGCGTTATTAGCGCAATGCAGAAAGGGCTTCGCAAGCACGTTACTGCGTAATAGCATTGGCGGTCCTCGCAATGCGCATGTTGCCACTATTGTCCAAGTAGAACTCTTTGCCAAAAAGTTCGTTGTATCTCTTCAAAATCTATACTCTAAAAACAACTAATCTCAAGAGTGGTTACGTCAGAATCTGGCAAATTAATAAACAGTGGATGCCCCCTCGTTTATTCTGCCAAGTACACAATTACAGTTTCGTCAAAAAGCTCAAAGAACTGCAGAAGAATCTGGGTAGAAGTTGAAGTGTTTACCAAAAAATAATATTGAGTGTTCCTCTTGGTCACGAGCTGTCCATCGACGGGTGCGTGGCACCTTAGCGCAGGTTCTTTGTTATTGAATCACAAAAATATGTGGAGCCAGCTCCTTTCTGGTCGTCCTTTTTTGCGTCATCGGCTTTACTCACAGCGATTCGACCTTCATCTGCCAGTACATCTTAGTGAAAGTGCCACTTCAGCCCTGATGTGCTATGAGACCCTCATGCCATTAAACCCCCTCTTTATATCATATAGCCCTTCAGACCATTTAGCCCTTCAGAACCTACAGACATTCAGGCCCCTTCAGTCTTTCAACACTTCGCACGTCCAAGAGACTGAAACATAGCCCATAATAGAGTTGTTTAAAATGTAATTGGAAGTTCATTTTAGACACTGAGCTTGACATGCATGTTGAAACCCAGAAAGAGGGTAAAATCAATGGTGTACTCAAACCTGCACGCAAGCAGCTGCATGCTAGCAATCAAACCAAACAGCGGCAACTGGATTCTTCCACGCCAAAAATATGTTTCGAGGTACTCACAATGACTCTGGATAAATTCATGAGATTTTCGGTAGTTCAACTCTTAAAATCGAGCAGGTGAATAACACACGCACGCACACAAACACAAACGCACGCGCGCATGTACATGCACGAGCACGCACAAGCACATACACTCACGCAGGCTGCCAGTAACAGGTTCAGCGCAGACAACTAACGGAAACCTGAGCATGGTCACGATGTCGCCCCTGGTGATGCTAGAGTGGTGACCCCGACGTCTTTTTCGCTCGCTTGGGGAGTTTCTGAAGCCGAAGACACCAGTACGGGAAAGAAAAAGGGCACTGAGAGACCTTCTTTATCCACAGACTGAGCTGTTCTAGCAGACAAATCTCTGGGACGGCAAGCCGAATCGGAGCGGCAGTTCTTTGTGGCCGCCCGAAGCAAAATGACCAATCGGCTTACCCGAGGCATATCTCCTAAAGAATCACAGGATCTTTCCCCCAGACCCGTTAAAATTATATTGATGGGTAACGTTCCTTCACGGAAAAAATCATGGAAGACCGCACAGGACATGCCTTCGCGGAAAAGATCGGGACGGACCCCACAGGTCTCTCAAAAATATGACGGATCTCTCCGATCCTTCAGAAATTTTTGAAGGGCAATTCATGCCGTGTAGAAGACATAGACTGACCTCTCAGATTTCTAAAATATTGTTGAAGTGTACGTCAAGACATTACAGAAGTACTTGTGAGCCCCACAGACGGTTTTTCAATACGCAAGATTCAGTCCCGGCTCTCAGATGAATCGCGCTCCGGTTGGCGATTAACCAAACGGAATTTTCATTATTCGAGTATTCATACAAGTATGTATTGGCTTCGGTTCATGTAGATGGCGGACGCGTCTTCTTAATAATTTAAAAAAATCTAACCTACTGCCTGGATTATCAACCTGAACAAAAGAAATGAGCAAACCTAGATATATAGCAAAAAGCTTTCGCCATTTTGAAAAACAGCGCGAATAACACGGACAAGAAGAGAACACACCTAGCGTGACCGTAACACCTCGCTGAAGCTCTGCGTGTTTAGAGCACAAGACGGTGCGATCCCTTTCGTGAGCTGCCGTCCGCCTCCGTGGTCATTCCACTCCAAGCGATCGAGGCCTATAATCGACAGTCACCAATTTGGTTAAAAAAATTGTATGGGGAGATATAAAAGTACCTCTTCCAATATGCTTTTGTTCTAACTTTTTTTAAATAGTTTTGTCGACACCCTGAGTTTTGAAGAAGACATATCTTTATATACATATATCTTACAAATGTTTCAGCGAAACTGCAAGATTAACAGCGTTTTTAGTGGGTCATTATGTTGTTTTAAATTATCCAGCAGCAATTGTATGGCATTTCTGAGTGCCTTTAAGGGTTCAGATGCTTTAAAAATATCCTAAAAAGCTCTTATTCCCAATCTAATTTCAAAAACACGCTACCATAATAAGACTTGCAAGTCATGTGTGCTAATAATAATAAAAGCAAAGTGAATTTAAAAGGATACTTTTATAAAATGTGTTACTGTGTTTCCTAAATTAAATGGTCAATATCGAACATTTAGCAAAATGCCCAGTTTAAAATAAACAAATCTCGTAAAGGCGGTCGGTCTTAAAATGCATACTCACCGGCCTTGAGTAGTTCAATATCCTTACAACAAAAAAGAAAATGTAAAAACTCATTACTTCTTAAAAGCGAAAAAAATATTTTTCAATTTGATCCTTTGCAGGGTATTGCAAAAATACTCGGTTTTTATAGCGAAAATCAAGATATGTTTGGTCTGAAAATAAATAATTCATGGCTATATATAGTTAAGAACGAACAAAAAAGTGAGCGAAAATTGAAAAAAAGCAAGACTTTGGTTTAATTTTAAAATCAAATATAAGATTAGAATTGCGGTATAGTGCTAGCATAAACCAGATTGCAAAATTCTCAGCTAAAAAAGAGGTGCTTACTCTAAAAATTTAAACTTAACTGTTGTACATGTATTAGAATAAAAACAAAAAACCAGCGACCTTTGAAAAGATTGAGTATTCTTTTTTTATTTAATCAAAACTCTTTTTTTAAATTTTGCGCATTACTGCATGCGTTAGCAGATGGTGCTACTGAACTGTAATGCAGACGACGCCAGCGATAGAAACTGAGAGAATGTGAACAGGGCGTGTCCTTCGAAAGTTCGACGTCTAGCATGCGGTACATGCCTTCCGTAGTGTTTTGGCACGAGACGCCTAAGCGGGAGGAAGCTCGCAATGGAGGAGGAACTGAAGCAACTTTTGTTGTCATTCTCACCTTCTCAATGACTATTGGTAAGGATATGTTTCTGTGGCGCCCTCTTCTGCTGCGTATTCGTGACGTCACCAACCGAACTACAGTTGCGAACGACGCGTTTGATTTCAAAACACGCTTGAGGTTGGCAATAATCGGGTTTTTAAGCCAAAACTGTCAACGTTGACTCTCTGATATTACGTAGTATGTATTTTAAACCGAACTCTCTTTAGAGAATTGCTTTGAAAACTTAGCATTTTGCAACGTGTTCAGTGGTAGTAATTAAAAAACCGAAATTCAAAAATTATATATTAGATTTTAATAATAATATTGTTTCAAACGTTGTTCGTTTGTTTTCCTAGTTAATAACTCGTACACGTAACTGAGAAGTGTGTATTTTTAAACCGAAAACCTTTTATTCTATACACCTTTAAATTTGATTATTTTGCAGTATTTTTAATACAGGCAATGGACCAAAATGGAAAATTATTTTTTTCCTTTAAAAATATACTTTTATTTTAACTTTGCTTGTTTTTTGTGTGGATACAGCCTATCCACAACCGCTGAGTATGTATTTTTAGACCAACCCCTTTTTATGAGTTTTTTCTTCGTTAACTGATTATTTTGTTAAATGTTCAATATTGACCACTTATTTTAGGAAACACAGTAACAGCGGGTTTCTCAAAATATTTTAATTTTAAGTTCACTTTGTTTTTCTTACAACTAGCATCCATAATTTTCAAGTCTTATTATGGTAACGCGTTTTTGAAACTGAATTGCGAATATCAGTCTTTTATCCCATTTTTAATTCATCTGCACCTTTAGAAACACTTGGAAATGACTGTCAAAATCTATTGTATTATTTAGAAAAACGTATTTACCTACTAAAAGCGGTGTTTATGTAGCAGTCTTGTTTCAAAACTTTCTTGAAAAAAAGCGCGGAAAACAGGCCCTTGTAATCTGTTTCCCACCAAAAATATTTTGAAAAATTTATAACAAATATTTATGGATAGGGTACATTTAGATAACCAATTAAAAATATAACTTTTTGATCCAATTTGTGAGTGTCGAATTTAGGCTGGATCCTTTGGCGAGGAATGACCCTTCTATGAACTAAAGTTATGGCGGCGTAAGGCACGCCACAAACGTTAGTGGGATCGTTTCACTATTTCTTGATGAACATCACCTACGTATCATACATTAGTTTCTTGTTGTTGTTTTTTTCATCCACACAATGGCAGCCGAACTATAAAAAAACGAACGAGAGGGGTTCATCTTCACAACTTGTGGCCAGAACGAACGGCCACGTGAAATATATGCCACCGCTGTAAATCGTGTGCACGCCTTGAGTTTGACAAAGCGTGGGACACGTGATAGACTTCATTGATTTGTAGAGTTCGGCTATTTTTAGCCTTGCAGTGATTGCAAACAAGCGAGTGCCCGAGGGTTCACAGAGACACCGATTCTCACTCTCCCAAGGCAAGTGCTCACGTGCGTCCAATACATGAGCCGTATTGAACTATTGTTCAAGGGTGCGGTGCTGCCTGCACGGAAAAATGGGCACAAAACTGAAAACGTGAGAGGCAAGACGTGAAAAAAAAAGGAAAAGGAAATAAAGCGAAGCTTTTGGGCGAACGCTCCAAATAAAGCCAAGGACAAGAATGGGAAAGCTGCCAGAATATGACGTCAGAAGATTAAAAAGAAGATGAAAAAATAAAAACGAAACAAAACGAAAATGGCACAGCAGCAAAAAAACAACCAGATGGCGAGACGAAAGCCGGGAAGATAGTTAAAACTGCTAAGAACGGGAAAGAACAGGGAGACGAACGAAAGTGGGAGAGGCACTTCGCAGAATTATTAAAGAAAACTACGGAAAAGGGGAACGGGACGGCTGTCCGAACATGACGCTTGGATGACGAACGAGCAAAACGAAACGAGAAGGGCACAAGGGCGAAACAACTACCGGATCTGGAGACGAGGGTCGGAAAGAAAAACATTGAGGGTTAAGACTCTGGGGACAGGAAGGAACCCAGACTTGATTGTGACTTGATAGATCAACTGTGACCTTGCTAGACAGACGAGCGTTTAGGTACGTTCTGGTAACGGCGCTAAAAGAAACAGCTTAACTCGGTTGGTCGTTTAGGGAAGACATGAACACTCAGAGGCTGATCTGGCAGAGCTCCAGATTCCACTCCTTATGATACAGCCCCGATTTCCAGTATAAACGCTTCCAAGGCATCTTCGTGATGGTGATGTGCAACCAGGCTGAAATCGTAATACAAAGTCGACTTATTAAAAGAGACATCAAACTGAAAAAAAACGATATTTGGGGGCGGTTGACCAGTAACCGGAATGGTAAAAACCGAAACCCTAAAAAGCAAAACGACACGGATTAAAAGAAGAAAACAAAACGGTAACCGAAACTGTAACAGAACCGTTATATTTATCAGTTTCAGTCACTGGTTCTAAATGCATAAATATTGACACAAATAAGATGTTATGAATAGCTAATAAAAACCTGATCGTTTGTCTTGTCACTGGAATAAATTTTTTTATATCTAGATGAAGGCAGTTTTTATATAGGCTGCTAGAATGAGTTTCATCTGTTTTTCAGATCTCACTCGCAAGTACTTTTCTTCATCTCGCTAATTCATAGTTTGTATTAAGAGCATGTAGGATATATGCGTAATTAAGTTAAGTGTAAATACCCAACGTTACCTCAAAAAACGAACTGATTTACATTGTTAATTCTGTAGATTACCATGCATCAAAACTGTTCCAATCAGTGGTATACGTACGTATAATCCATAAGAAGTGGCAAACTAAATGTTACGGTATCGTCAGCTTAAAAAGTGAAAGCCATTTACAACTCCCTGTAACGCCGAATTAGAGCGCAGCTCTTGAGGAGGAGGAGGGGAGGGTACGGCGGGGGCCAAGTGACCTCGGGGGGGGGGGGGGTCACATGGCCTCAGGGGGGAGGGGGTCACGTGACGTCACTGATGACGTCATCAATGATGATGACGATGACGATGCGGATGCCGATGACGTCATCAGTAACGTCACTGATGACGTCATCAGTGATGATGAGGATGACGATGCGGATGCCGATGACGTTATCAGTGACGTCACTGATGACGTCATCGGCATCAGCATCGTCATCATCATCACGTGACCTCGGAGGGTCACGTGACCTCGGGGGGGGGTCACGTGACCTCGGGGGGTCACGTGACCTCGGGGGTCACGTGACCTCGGGCGGTTACGCCGACGGCGACGGCGACGCCGACGCCGCTCAAGCCGGAAACGGGCGCCTAAGAGCTGCGCTTTAAAAAAAATATATATATATATATATATATCTGTGGTTTACCTACGACGGTATACATCCATGTAGTCTGTCATCAATCCCACGGACCAAGGCACGCTTCGGCAGTACACAACGCAAAACCACCAGTAAACATGTCATATCTGCATGCTGACCAAGTATAGAACACGAAATCGTAAACATTGTTTTAATAAAAAAAAATGTTTAATTAAAAGAGTTTAACCGTTAGCAAGCGGAGAGCTCCAAACATCTGGTGATCATAAAACTCGCTTGCGTGAAGCCCAATCAAAATATTCCACTGCGAGCACAGCAAGTTGTAAAGAAACAGTAATCGAAAATATACGCCAGATGTAAACCTCTACATGGTGGCGGAGTTAACGTCTACTGATTGCAGACTCAAGGACTAGCGAGATATTTTTAGCCATGAAACGTGGACCTCAGAAGTTTTAGTTTGATTCTAATGTCGATATCCTAGAAATTTTATTCCGCCCTTGTTGACACCAAATTTTAGCGCGGACGAAATGCTAACACACACCTTGTTCAGTTAGGGGTTCCAAGGCCACCAGGTTAGAGGCCCTATAAAAGGGGCCGGTGGGTTAAGCGCTCCATTAGTGTGACCATCTCGGCCGACTTGACATCCAATCATGGTAGGTGCCTAAATCTTGACTGATTTAGCGAATATTCCAACTTTTTTTTTGTTGTAATGAGATTAAATTGATTGTGCTGGCTCATAACTTTCAATCTCCCAGTATTCGGATATTTATTAAATAAATTGTCCTATTTAACACATACTAGAGTGCATATTTTTGCTGCTTCGTTGACAACTATTTTTTTTAAACTTGAACTTCCCTTTCTCAGCAGAAATATGAGCTTTCAAACGAACAAGCAGTCGATCTATTATAGAGGCTGCTTGTGATAATATTTGTATACCTAGCTGTGTCTCTTTAAAAGTTTTCAAAACAGCGTTGAGAAAAAACGTTAGGTTAGTTTCAAACTAAAAATACACGATGAAATACGTTCTCGAGAGTATTCCCTTTATCAGCGAAGTTCATTTAAGATACTCTGTAATAAAATTGAATTTTTACGAGAAACGTGAACATATAGTCTTGGATAATTAGTTGTAGATTAAAGAGATCATCAGGTAAAACAACGGGTTATTCAAGATTAAAAAAAAAGAAATCAGTCACTTCCTATATTCGTGCTTCTCAATCCCAGATATGCATATTGATCATTCCGACAGGAAAAACACCACCTAAAGCAAGTAGTTCTTTTTCTGCAAATATAGAGTTACAACTCTCAGTTTGATACCGAAGGTGTACAGAGTCTGAAAACAACCGGGCTCGATCTTAAATGGGCCGTAAAAATCGGCGCCTGACGTAGCAACCAAAACTTTTCGTCAAAGGTGTATTTTACCGGTCGGTTTTATCTTATAAAATTACCAATCGTAGCTCCTTTTCTGTAAAAAATAGGGCCAAAGAACTTGCCGGGATCAGCGGCGGACGGCGACGCAAACTATCGAGTGGCGGGACGCGTTTGGCGCAAGCATCGATACATGGCGCAACGTCCTTACCGAGACTAGAGTCCTTGTATAGGCTGCCTACAGAAGACGGAGTTGCGCGTCTATTTTCCACGTGCCGCCGCGCCACTATTCGCCGAGATCCGATCACGGGAGGAGCAGGATGAAATGCCGTGCAGGAAAGTAGACGTTGCACGCGCTCCGGCGTACGTTCCCTTACCTTTGACCGCGCCGCGCGCCTCGAACGCACGGTGCCGCCAATCGCCGAATTCCGTCACGTGAGGGCAGGATCAGCATGCCGTGAAGGTGGTGGTGGTGAACTCTTTATTTCTCCCATAAACACAGGGGACCAGTCCCAGGACCGGTTGCGCTCGCTTAGAGGAGGTCGGCGGCGATCCCTTGGGATGTCGCGGCCTCCACCGCGCGCTGGATAAGCCGGCGTTGGTCTTCCGGCTCGGACGTACGCAGGAGGGACTCCCACGTCTCTGGGGTGTTTAAGTTGTCTGCGTTGTAGTGTGTACATGTCCACACCATGTGTATGAGGGTGCCCGGAGCTGAGCAGTGTTTGCACCTGGGTGCTATCTGTTGTGGAAAGATTCTATTGTATAAGAGCGGGTGTGGAAAGCTGCTTGTTTGTAGTTTGCGCCATTGGACGGCCTCGCGTCTTGTTAGATCGCAGTGTGCGGGAGGATACGTGCATCTTCCGAGTCGGTAGTACTGGAGGATCTATCAAAATGATTTGATGGCCATCTATCAACACGTGCTCCAAACGCGCCCCGCCCCTTGACGAGGTCGTCTACCTCGCCGTCCGCCGTGGCAAGTTTTTTGGCCCTATTTTTTACAGGAAAGGTGCACTTCTTCGTAATTTCACGAGATCAAACCGTCATGTCAAATACAACTTTGACGGTAAGTTTAGATCGCTACGTGAAGGCGCCGATTTTTACAGTCCGTTTTACATCGAGTTTGGTTATTTCAAACAACATAAAGATGATTCCAGTTTACATTGAAACTTCCACTACTTATAATACAAAAAGTGTGTTAAAAACTATTTTTATATTTTCACGCAAATGCTTCGTTAGACTGAATATATTATTGGAATTGCTTTCAGCTTCGTACGTTCCTCATCCTGGCCCTGGCCACCTGCGCCCTCGCCGGCTACCTCGGCTTCCCCGCTCGTACTAGTTTCTCCTACCGTGCCTACCCCTGGGCAGTTTCCCATGTTCCAGCTTGGGGCTACGGCCATGGTCTTGGATACGGCTACGGCGGCTACGGTTTGGGTTACGGTTGGGGCGGTCTGAGATATTGGTAAACTCGTGTAAGTTTCATCTTTTTCTTTCGGCTTTAAAAACTGTTTTTATAATTTGAGGAGCGCATATCTCATGGCTCAGAATATTCACCAACACAATATTCATGAAAAAGCCTTAGTGCTACATTTTCCTGCATCGCTGGAGATAGAACAACGTCAGATCAAACGAGCAGTGCTGCGTCATCATTCGACTTCAACTCGCTCCAATCAATCAGATTAGAAGTCATAACGCAAACGCAGCAGTGGCGTCTGATCTGCGCCCTGCAAGAGATTTCTTTAGTAAGGCACAAAAAATTTGCAATTTTTATCTATGTGGTGTTGGGTTCACTGAATGTAAAATTATTCCTCATCTTTTGGTTTCACGCTCGTTTAGGCGATTAAATGCTTTAAATCAATGGTAATCTGGGGAAGATATTTTATCTAGATGGTAATCAATTCCTACACATTGAGTCACAGCTACATTTCAATCTTAGCGCAAATCTGTGTACGCAGGAATATTGCGTTTCACACTTATTTTGGCTTATTTTTTCTAGGAGCCAAAAGTACTCCAGTCGACACACGAACTGGAAATAGAAATTTCATGGCGGCTGACAAGCTTCGCAAGTTCCAGAGTTTGGCTGGATGTGCCTTATTGTTCACGAATAAAATATTATTCTGAATCTACCGTATTATCAAGTGACGGCAGCGAGCCTGCGGCTTTTCCGTTTTTTTTTAATTTGATTTTACTTAGTCGTGTCATATCTGCTTTACTTTCTAATCGCACGTTTAACGTGACACGAAGGAAACAGTTTAGTATGTTAAGATAGTTCAATCCTCACCCTAAAATGGTGGTTTTCAAGGCTGGAAATAATTACCTACTTTAATAACTTCCGAGTTTCGTAATAAAATGTTGATTAACGTAGAAGTTGGGGCTAGTTGGTAAGTACACATGATGAAAACAAAACAGCGCAAAGACAAAGACGAAGTAGAAGGAACAACAGGACACAGCGCTGACTTTCAACTGAAGATTTATTCGTGTAGGCATCTGTTATAAATAGCAAACATTCCACCCGAAAAAATCAAGGAAAAAACACAAAAGATATATACCATGTCACGTTTTCAATATAACACTGTCACTGCTTTGCCCTCATCGTTCTAAGAACTGCCGCTCCTTATCCGAAAGTACGAGTGACGGGGCACTAACACAGTCAGGACCCAGTCGCGCAATATCACGTGCTTCTATTATTTCCCGCGTCACTCTGTCCTTATTTTTAAAAACCACTTGGCATCTCTCGAAGGCAGGAATGCACCCGCAATCTCTGCAGTGCACGCCTAAGTGCCCTGACACGACTTTAAAAACGTTGTATCGATGTTCTCTGAGTCGATCGTTTAAACATCTTCCCGTTTGTCCTATATATCGACGGCCGCAAGATAAAGGAATCGAATAGACCACTCCTTGCACACAAGAAACGAACTGATTTTGGTGTTTCTTAGTGCACACGATCTTGTTGTCAACATCTGAATTTACTTTTCTGCAAAGCCCTGCCAACTTATTAGGTGCCGAAAACACAACCTCAACGCCTACTCTACTTCCCACTTTCTTCAGGTTATGTGAGATACCATGAAGATACGGTACAACGGTGACGTTTTTGTTCACTTGTCTAGCCTTCAGGGTGGAGTTACTTCGCCTTTTCTTTAGTAAGGTCTCAGCCACTGCAGTTAATAGGTACACCGGATAGCCAGCAGTCCGGAGTCTAGAAGCTTGTTCATTAAAACTTATATCAACCTGGTGCGAGCACGACTTGTCCAGAGCATTTTGAAAACACAGGTTAACTATCCCTCGTTTTACAAGTTTAGAGTGAGCCGAGGTGAACGGCAGAAGTGGTTTATTGCTTCGTGGTTCATATCCCCAACACGTGTGAGCATCACACAAGTGAAGACGGAGGTCTAAAAACCTAATGGAGCTATTTATAGGCAGCTCATGCGTCAAAATGAGTGGTTTAAGGCTATCGCTGAAAGTAGTTAAAACAGACGAAACTTCTGCTCCGAAGGCCTCTTTGTCACAATCTAATAAAACCAAATAATCATCCACAAACCTAAAAATTCTTGCAACCTTAGAACCTTCAAGCTTTGTCAAAAGGACTCTATTATAAAATGCGAGATAAATGTCGCTCAGCACGGGAGCTATGCACGATCCTATACAAACACCATTCTTTTGGATAAACACATTGTCATTCCAGGTCGCAAACGTCGACTTCAAATAAAACGCCAGAAGCTCTAAAAACTTGCTCACACTAAGCCCTGCTTCATTTCGAAACACCACATAGCCATGCCTATCAATGCATTCTTCAACACTTGCCATTAACTTGTCATTGCGGGAGCGAACAATACAGATCGTTTATGTCTATCGAGCAGGCCAAAAGACTCCTGCTAGAAGGGTCTTTTAGATACCCCATTATTTCTTCTGAATTCTTAACTCGAAAAGGGTCATCTACCACAAGCACATTCAAACTCTTCTGTAGGAAGGTAGCCATAGATTTGTGCCACGTCCCATTTTCCGATGCAATAACACGCAGAGGACAATCTACTTTATGTGTTTTGACTGAAAAAAAATAATTGTAGACTTAGGCCTTTACCTTTTTCCAGAGATAGCGCAAGTTTATCTAAACCTAGTCTCTTACAAATCTTGCGAGCATCTAGCTTAACTTATGAAAGTGACACATCGTCCCTGTTAGAAAAAGTAGCATAGATAGCATAAGACGCTTTTTCCAAAAACATGCCCTGTGGTGCAACAACAAAGCCGCCTTCTTTATCTGCTGGTAGTAGCGAAAGATTGTTATCCTTTAAAAAGGAGACAGTGCTCTTCAGAGGAATCTTATGGCCGGAAGGCTTACAGTTCATCAAGACATCCACTCCTTCAGACACACATCTTTCAGTCTCTGATTCCGGTGCTCTTGCAGAGACTTGCCTCACCATTGATAGAAGTTCAGGAGATGATTTCTTCGGCTCCACGGCGAACTTAGGGCCTTGGCACAGGACCCTTTCCACTTGCTTCGGGAGGTCGGTTCAACCCCATTTGTGGACATTGTTTTCAGCAGCTGGAGTTGCCTTGGTCACGCCGGCTCGAAGGTGCAACGAAGTTGGTTGCCACAGAAAGTCAACAGTTCTGTCAACTGTACGTGAAAACTCACGCCACCGAGCATCACTCCTGTACGGATTGGCCCTTTCTTGAAGACGTATGAACAGGCACTCTCTGTAAAGTCGTGTCTGTCGTTCACATTCTGAACGGAGGATCCTGCAAACCCGCATTCCATGGCCCTGTGAAGGACCGTACGCACCAAACAAGATCCGGACTTCTGGAGGCAGGAGTTTCCGGCGAATGAAGAAGGCCAGCACGCGAGAGCGGCAACTCGTGCACGCTATAAGCTTTCACCAGGACGCACGGGTCCAAACTCAAACATTGAAAAGAGCCCGATGTATAAGAAATATAGTTGATTAACGTAGAAGTTTGGGCTAGTTGGTAAGTAGACATGATAAAAACAAAACAGCGCAAAGACAAGGACGAAGTAGAAGGAACAACAGGACACAGCGATGACTTTCCCTACATTACCCTACAGGCATAACCTGAAGAAAGTGGGAAGTAGAGTAGGCGTTGAGGTTGTGTTTTCGGCACCTAATAAGTTGGCAGGGCTTTGCAGAAAAGTAAATTCAGGTGTTGACAACAAGTTCGTGTGCACTAAGAAACACCAAAGTCAGTTCGTTTCTTGTGCGCAAGGAGTGGTCTATTCGATTCCTTTATCTTGCGGCCGTCGATATATTAGACAAACGGGAAGATGTTTAAACGATCGACTCAGAGAACATCGATACAACGTTTTTAAAGTCGTGTCAGAGCTCTTAGGCGTGCACTGCTGAGATTGCGGGTCCAGTCCTGCCTTCGAGAGATGCCAAGTGGGTTTTAAAAATAAGGACAGAGTGACGCGGGAAATATTTGAAGCACGTGATATTGCGCGACTGGGTCCTGACTGTGTTAGTGCCCCGTCACTCGTACTTTCGGATAAGGAGCGGCAGTTCTTAAAACGATGAGGGCAAAGCAGTGACATTGTTATATTGAAAACGTGACATGGCATATATCTTTTGTGATTTTTCCTTGATTTTCTCGGGTGGAATGTTTGCTATTTATAACACATGCCTACACGAATAAATCTTCAGTTGAAAGTCAGCGCTGTATGTCCTGTTGTTCCTTCTACTTCGTCCTTCTCTTTGCGCTGTTTTGTTTTTATCATAATAAAATGTATTAAAGTTCTTTCTCGCATGCCTAATAAATAATCAAAGATAAGAGAAGGAAGTTCTTACATTTTTTCGAAGGGCCTTTCACCCATGTCGTCAACGACTAGTTGCTTGGCTACACCGCGAGTTACCCTACAGGCTCTACCGAACGTTGGCCACACAGGCCTTTCTTTTTTCTTGTTCTTTCCGTGCCACTCTGCTGCGCACTTTCTGTTATAGTCATTGACAACCTAAAAAGGGGGGGGGAGGCGTTGCTTATTATATTTTCGCGTCGTGCTTCGTGATCCGTTATTTGGCAGGGTTAGAGAGTTTTAAGGAACAGTTTTGTATCTCCCATCGTTGCGGATACGATCTCTCTGAGCGTCACATGACGTGTGCCAAAAAGAGTCCTCGGTTCGGCCACAAAAATACAAATTCGCTCGCCGAAACAACTGTCGAACAGGCTGGAAATAGGACCGAAATAAACCGTCATTGCGTACTTGAGGAACAACTCATAAAGTTTTGGCCGAGAAAGGTTGTAATAAGCGAAGAATAATGAAAACAACAACAAAAAAATGTTCTAAGCCTACATCGGCGAAAGATGTTTATGTATGTCCTAAACAACCGTAAAAGACGCCTGCATAGTTGCCGAATGGGATATGGGTCGTCGCCTTTAAGAGGCAACATACGCGTAGTTGTATGTTCGAGCCCTCCGAGGGGCATGTCTTTTTTTATTGCTTTCTTACATGTGTTTCATTTTTTAATCTAATGCATGATTATACACTAATTCCCCTTCGGAAGCCTTTATGCTTATTCTTTGGATCTCCTTAGTGTTTGCACTAACGCCTCAATGAGAGCAGTTGCCAACGCAGTTTTTTTGCTATCCTGTATCTAGCTGAAGCTCTACAGCAAGTACTAAGGAGACGCAATGACTACATATAAAAGCTCCCGAATGCGAATTATTGCTTAAACTATGCGCTTGTGCGTTAGAACTCGAAACAACGCGAAAGAAACCAATAAAAAAAAACATAACCCGGCAATAGCGGATAAGTCCTTAACCACGGCTATAGTGACATCCATGTCATCAGCTGCGATTACGGCACACTTTCACCTGGGTTGCAGACCTAACTAATATTTTCAATATAACTTGCGGATGCGCGATTGTCGCAGCTTACGGATCGACGAATGTTAAGCGAAATGATATTGATTGAGGATATGAGTAACTTAAAAAGAATCGAGTCAAATATTTCGGCAACAATTTCCGGTTATTCTTTTTAGAGCGCAGCTCTTAGGCGCCCGTTTCCGGCTTCAGCGGAGTCGCCGTCGGCGTCGGCGTTGGCGTCGGCATCGGCGTAACTGCTCGGTGTATTTGGGAAACGTCCTATAATGCAACGCGCGAGTCTCATTCATGACTTGCGCATTGCATTATGGGACCTTTTGGCGTAACCGCGCGGTGCATTATGGGATGTTCCCATAATAACGTCACGAGGGTCATGAGTGACGTCACGAGGGTCCCGCGCATTGCACTATGGGAAACGTTCCATAATGCAATGCGCGGCTCTCACTCGTGACCCGCGCGTTCCCCCCGTATCCTCCCCTCCTCCTCCTCAAGAGCTGTGCTCTAATTCGGCATTACGGGGAGTTGTAAACGTCTTTAATAGACCGATCTCACCGTGAGTTGCACTACGCCACCGCTGCCGCGGTGCACTCTGGGACCTGTAGTTCTCGCAAGTTTTTCGACCGCCTCGGTGTGCTCTGTGAACGCGGCATAGTTGTTCTAACCGGTGCTCATTCACTGTGCGCAATGGGTGGCTTCACCTGTTGTGTGCCGGGGTGCAATAACAATAGTACCAGGCATAAAGGCATCGGGTTTTACGTATTCCCAAAGGAAATCAGCCTGCGTGAGACGTGGTTACGAGGACTCAACAGAGCTGGACTGAGCGGAAGGTAAGACAGCTTTCCTTCGTCTGCATTTAATCCATCGCACGTTGGCAAAAGAGCGGAAGCTTCCAAGGTAGTACAACGCATGAAGGGTGTAGAGAAGGACGCGCTGAAACGTTCTTTGTGTTTGGAATATGTTTGACGCTCCGAGCACTTGCAGCGAAGGCGTGGCATATCGGCCTATCTCAATCGTGATGTCCGCGCTCCTTTGCGGTGGTCGCTTTCAGTGCACTGTTTGTTTGCCCGGTGTATTTCTACGGGTAAAGCTATGAAGGTGCATGGACGTTTTAGGTAAAACAAACGGACTAAGCGACAGTGTACACAAACAGAAAACACTGCTCGTGCATGCAATCGTTTTTTTTTTTCGCGCGGTCTTTTAAGACTGCCAACTAACGGACTTCTGCGGTTTGTCTTTATTTCAGCTGTCGCGACGCATGAACCAAATCGTAAACGTTTCGTGGACACAATCTGTCGAATGCATCACGCTGTCCGCTCCAAAACGTGACTTAAAGCAACGAGCGCAACAGTAGTTAATGGTGTAGAAAGTCACGATAAAGTCATGCTGACATGGTTTGTATTGAATTTTATCATGCATCAAGCATTGGCCATGTAACCGTTAACTCACCAGCTGAGCAGGGGTGACAGAGCCAAGCTTGTCTCTGAATGTTTGCCGCTAATAAAACGAAAAGCAGCGCATAATCTGGATAGTTTTTTTAAGGTTTTGGACAGTTATGTGAAATGAACATTTAAGGTAACATTGTGAGAGATACACTTGAGCTTGCTATGTACAAGCCCATTTTGGTGTTCCTAAATAGACAGTGATTAGATACTCCTTCAAAAACTTCAGGTTGCTCTAGAGGGCACATGTGCTTTGCAGCATATGACCATTTTTTTTTCTCCCAGGTTCTCAAAGTTTGTGCCAACCACAGGCCACAGAGTGTGTGGGGCACATTTCCAAGGAGGAAAAAAGACTTACATGGTGCGGGTGCCAACAATCTTTCCCCTCCAACAAAAGAAGGTGGTGAAGAGGCGTCCCTTAACACGAATAAAGGTATGGTGGCCAGGCCAAGCATAGCCTAGCAAAAAAAGCTTGCTTGGTGTCTCCCTTTTTTTTAAAGAGGGCTTGCCATTTTATGCAGCAGCTTTTAGGTTGGCAAATGTAGCATATTAGCCAGGAGCATAGAAAGCATTCAGCAGTGCTGAAAAGTTTAACTCGCATATGGAGAACTCTTTGGTGTGACTAAACACACTCAATGATTTACGTCAAATAATTAAAATATTAGAGGATACAAGCCTCTTCACATCTGAAACAATATGAACAGCTGAGCTGCAGGCATGCAGGAACATTAGAGGCATTGTCATCCCATGGGTTAAGTGCATTACATAGAATTTAAAATTTATTCTCTTTGTTTTTATTTTTGCTCTAATCAGCCCACTACACTCAACGACTCAAGTATGCCAGCGGCCCAGCAGGTCACCACAGGAGCTGCAGATGACGTCGACCCTGGCACCGCCTGCTGCAGCACCGTAGATGACGACACACAGCCAGAGCTCAACCCACTGTCAGATCACACCTACAGTGTTCACGACAAGAGTGAGACCGAGCTCCTCAGGAAGATCTCTAGCCTAAAGGATGTGATTGGAAGCTTAGAGGAGGAAGTTAAAAAGGCACAAGCTCAAGTGATATCACTGAAAAGGCAGCTTGACAAGAGCCGCCAAGAACAAGTTAACTCAATGAAGCTGTGCGACCGAGTGCAACAAAAAAACAGGAGGCTTAAGCTTGATCTCTCGGCCACGCACAGGCGGATGAAGGAAGCGGAAGCTAAGGGAAAGACCGAGTTTCATTACGAAGCCATCAAGCAGGACCACAAGAAACTGAGGTACTACACAGGCTTCACGTCACCTGAACGCTTAGATGTGTTTTGGTCCCTTCTGGAGCCAGATGCTAAAAGATTGCAATTTTGGCAAATGAAAGAAACTGAAAACGAGGACCGCAGATTTATTCTGCCTCTGAAGACTCAGCTCATCTTAATACTCCTTCGTCTTCGATTGGGGCTTGACGGAGCAGACCTTGCTTTCAGGTGGGCCATCCGCTTTGAAAACCAATATCCTTTTATTGGCTGCGACACATATGTTGGTTAATTCTTGACCGTACAAATGTTAAATGTGAGCATTCAAAATGTGGAATGGCATGTGAACAATCTGTACAATTTTTGGTCTGGATCTACATAGACGATTCTCAATTTATAATCTGTGCACAATGCTTTCTACAGAGTAAATAAAAGTGTAGCAAGTAATTATATTCTTGACTCGGCGAGTCACATAATGTTGCCTTAATTCAAGTGCCAGTGCTGCTGGGCCATGCAAGATAGATCCAAACAACGGCTCCTTATTCAAGTAAACAAAAGTTCCTATCTTTGAATTTCGGTTTAAAAGGCTGTAAAACCTCTGCCGACTGTTATTAATGCTACCGTGGCGGTGTCGGTGACAAAAGAATTGTGCAGAGAAATATCTGAACTGGCCTGTTTACAAGTGTGCACGCCTTTTAAAATGTAGGTTGGCAGTGACGCATGCATAAAAACAATACCATAAACAAAATATTTTTAACAGGTTTGGTGTGTCGCAAAGTACGGTGTCCCGAATTTGGGTCACTTGGCTGGACTTCCTGGACAACAGGCTTTGCCAGGTATGTACGCAGCCATTGTCTGCTTGGATGCTTTTCTCAACTCCTGTCTTCCAGAAAAATCAAGCTCAACAAGCTTGGCAATCTGCTTTCTCACACTAGATTGTTTTTCACACATAGAGAAAGAAAAGCCCAGAAATTACTTCTTCAGTCTTCAAATCATTTTATGCAGGTGCCAACATGGCTTCCCCCTCACCTGTGTGATAAATACAGGCCACAAGCCTTTGCAGACAAAGGGTACAACACCGTGGATGGGATCCTGGATTGCACTGAGATCTACATAGAGACTCCATCTTCATTCCGAGTGCAGAGTGAAACATACTCGACATACAAGAAACACAATACTGCAAAGGGATTGATTGTCTGCAGCCCTAACGGGTTTGTCACCTTTGTATCGGACCTTGCACCTGGCAGGCTGTCCGACAAGGCACTTACGAAAGCTTGTGGTGTATTGGACAAGTTCACCCCTGGACGCAGCGTCATGGCGGACAGGGGCTTCACAATATCGGAGGAATGCAAGCAGCGCTCACTCCACCTGAATATTCCGCCATTTATGGAAGGGCGACCCCAGCTCTCGGAGGAGGATGAGCAGGAAACAAGGCACATTGCAAGCGTCCGTATACACGTTGAGAGAGTTATCAGAAGGGTAAAAAATTTCAGAATCCTCTCGCACATTTTTCCAAACAGCATGTCTGAGCAGCTCAACAAGGTGTGGCACGTTTGTGCTCGTTTGACAAACTTTGTTGATGAGCCCTTGTTGTAGGTAGTCTGTTGCATTAACACCTTTGTTGTTGGCTGTGTTGCATTAGCACTGTTAAAATAACTATGAAGCAATGCTGGATTCGAGAGTTTCGCCAACTGCGTATCACATAGTGAGGCAGAAAAAAGGAGCACATGAGAACAGAGCGCTAGAAACGTTTCACTGTGAAGCTCAAATACCAAACTATTTCTTTTTATTTACAAGAGCAGTGTGTTGCCCAACAGTGCAGGGTGAATTGCTGCGAAATTTGCCTTACCGTGGGGACATGAGGAGATGTCACAATCAAGCTTGCGTTAACAGTTGATCTGTTGGTGAACTTATTACTGTAAAATACCGAGCATGTTACCATAAGGGCCCTCCGCAACTTTTGAAAAACAAGCAA
>JAZHYW010049239.1:0-13178 GCA_037355805.1 Ixodes ricinus | reverse complement strand
AGCTGGCGCTAGTGTCTACGGGACTTCCGGTTGCAAATTGAAGCAGACAGCATGCAGTCTACTTTTCCAGCCTCCCTGTGTATTCCTATGGGAAAACGCGCGTGAATTTTGTCTCTTCGCCGGAAAATAACATGAATGACTTTTGTCATATCGGTTGTAACGGATAGTATGTACCTTTATTGGTATTGTGAAAGTGTAATTGCTTTAGTTACAGCATTTTTCTTTACCACTGAGCGATGTTAAACTTCGCTCTATTTCAGGCCCAAACCCCTGTTTCAAGGAAGGTATGTGAAAACGAGCGACGGTTCTAAGCAAACTAACGATCGAAAGGAATGTAGTGTGTGTTCAGGTTCGCTAGCATTTCGGTGGTGCTTATATATTGCTAATATGCCCGTCCTGTCATTGGATGAAAATGACTCCGTCGTGCGCATCTTTACGATCGGTTAAAGAAACATTCGAACGCAAAAAATAAAGCACGTGAGCTACGAAAGGTATGTCTTTTTATTATTTCCCATGTCGGGCAGTTTTTATCGGGCACCTGCTCTCTGGCTCCCCTTATTTGCAAAGATTTGGAGCGTGCGGGTGATGCTTTGAACAATTTGAACCCAGAACAAGCATCTTCACAGTACTTATTTATTGCAAATCTGACTATATTGCGTGACTTTCAATTTATTTTGATCGTCTGCAAGCACAAGGAGTTACTTATCCAGTGTTACTGCGTAGTTCTTGCCGTCTCTCTCGGTTTTCTACATGTCCTTCGTTCGTTTGGCACGTATACCCCCCATGTTGGAAAGTGTCGACGCCGTGTTCGCGCTAACAGTGTCCGACAGTGCACAAAAATACACGTACGAAGCCGTTTTAGCACCGTTTTTAATGCGATGAATTTGAAAGAAAAACGCCGTAACTGACCATTTATTTCGTCTGCGTGACTGAGAAATGTTCCAATGTGCCTAGTACGTACAAGTTATTCGTGATATTTGCTCTTATAATCGAGCGCAGAGAGAAAATGCACTCGCTTTTTCCCATAGGAATACATTACCGGAAGTCAAATTTAGACTGCTTGCTGTCTGCTTCAAAATGCAACAGCACACTAGCGCCAGCTGAGCCTCTAGCGTTTATTGTAAATTAAGTTTAATTTTACCTGTAGTACATACATCTAGCTCATTTTGATAAGGTTAAAGGTATTCCCCGCCTTATCATTTGCCATTCGTGACAATATTTGGCGCTTTTAATGTAATTTAGAAAAATCTTTCGAAGCTTTTTCTTTGTTGTGTGGAAGGTTTCTGAACCTGGCGTAGGTTCCAAATACGTGGCGTATCTAGGAACCTTCGCCAGGTTCAGAAACCTTCCACACAACAAAGAAAAAGATTCGAAAGACTACATTTATTTAGTCATCGAGCATTTTGCTTTAAGTGACCAAAGGAAATTTGGGATTTTTGGAAACCACCACAGGTGGCCTATGGTGGTTTTCCAAAATCCCAAATTTGCCTTTGGTCCTTTAAAAGTAAAATGCTCGATGACTAAATAAATGTAGTAAAACGGTTTCCAGTTATGCTCTAGTGAAGAATTTGACCAGCCTATATAATGTTTTCAAAGCATTGTAGATATGACCTCTTTTTTCAGCACAGTTTGAAATTTAATCGCCCATACATAACATTTAAATGTAGAACTTCTCGTAACAACTATTTCAGAAACATTTACTTTCCTGCACATTACACTTTAATAGAGCACAAGGAATCGAGAAATTCGTGAAGATCAAGGAAAGAACGCCGGAAAACTTTACTCTGACCATTTTGTCCGGATTCGAGCTTGAAAAAAACGTCTTCCGATACAATTTTATTGAAGATGGTTATAACCGAGACCTTTTTCCTGAGGGTTATTTTGACTGGAGTCAACTTGTCCTGATTCCCTGTTTCCTTAACTATGTTAGAGCTATGTTGTCTTTAAAAGTACCACATATACACCTCTTTAAAAAAAGAGTACTCCTGTACGTTGTCCAGTTTTTGTTTAATCTTTCGGCGTGAAATGACCATGTTTTAATATTAACTTATTTTTTAAGATCTCGCACTGACATTCTCATGGTTACTACCAACATTAACAATGAGTTGACAATTTGGCTGATGTTCTTTAAGCTCGAGACTCGTGTATCATTGAGTTTCGAATGAAATGCGAACAGTAGAGGGCGTAGCCTTCGATACATGCTGCGAAACCTAGAATAAAGTAGGAACTGATAAAACTGAGGGGTGGAAACGGGACCGCGAGGGTGCGCACCTACCCCGATGGGCAGACACCGAACCAACCGTTCACAAGCGAGACCCAGCGTTTTCCCCACACCGGTGTAGGCCCTGCTCGCGCGCAGAAACCTGATTCGCCAGAGCCAATGCATCTGCGCATGCTCAGTGCAGACAGGAGCGCCACCGGAGTGACGGGACTTCAGAAAGTTTAGTTGGTGTATACATAGCCCGTCTCTCTACGCCGCAGTTCTATCACTTCCTACTTGCCTCTAGGTTGCGCAGCACGTGTCAAATGCCAAGTGCTCCGCTGTTCGAATTTTCGCTCGTGCACGATGGATGTTTCGTGGAAATTAACGTAACAACAGGATCGTCCCTCGCCGGGCCGAATTCGTTCATCCTCTCAACGCGCTGTACGACCCGTTAGACGTGCTGTCGTCAGTCTGTCTTCTCTTCCAGGTAGGCTACAGCACGGGAATTAGTGGGGACGTCGATAGCCCAAGTGAAAGATCGAAATAAAAGTAAATTGCACCGTCTATTCCTGGCGATCCACTGCCGAAAATGACCAGCGACCGGTGAATACAGACCTCAACGTGGTCCAGCGGTGTCCCAACCGTCCGAATCCAGTGGTCCGTCGGTTCGTCTGGATTCGTGCTGCTAAAGGCCGGACTGGTTTCGCTGGCTCCGAACATATTCTGAAAGGTTGGCAGGTATAGTTTAGGGACTCTATGAAACAGGAAAAGAAAGCATGTTATGGCAAAGAGGTGGCTTCGGGATACTTAACGTACGTAGAACCTTTGGATGTTCAGCCTTGTTCTCGCCTTCTCCACAATGTCGGGATCACATGAGGCCCCGGCTACGATTGCTGGGAAAAGAAATGGCAAGCGCCAAAGGGCCATCGGGAATCAAGTGAATAGATGTGGTTGCAGGCAAGAAGCAGGCGGAGCGGAATGAAGACGGAATTTAGGCAGAAAACACCAATAAGGACGCGGAAACTCCAGCGAAGCAGACGCCAGAGCCAGAGGCTCATGGTGGCTTTTGCACTTACCGCCTCAAAAACAAAGCGTGCGCCTTCCCCTCCAGGCGCCCGCAGTAGTGGATCCACGAAGCACGACCTAGCTTGCGTCGCGATCGTCGCCAGCGCGTTTTGCTGCGTCTAACAATGAGCGCGAATTTAGTTCGTGGCGAAATCAAGAAGGACGCGTCTGCCGCGTTGCGGCGTCTCTTCTCGAGCTTCTGCGTCTTTGTCGCCTGGGGGTCCACCAACAGGCGCCGTCACTCTTAGGCCTCGTCCTGCGTGCAGTATCGAAACTGTAGTCTGGTACCGCGCAGTAGAGCACCAGCAGAATAAGATTCGTATTTTCATTAGTATGTTACAAAAGCCTAGATCGCCACAAAAGGCTTATGAAGCTACGCGTGAGGAGAAGAGGCAGCTATCGGTATCTTCGACTTGTATGCAGAATCTATTACGTCGTTGTTAGGACAGGAAAGTTCTGCTTTAAGCGCCCGTGTAAAGCAGATGTTTTCGGCATTTATTTTAAGTAATCAAAGTACTTGCATTTCACTACTTTTGGTGGAGTTATTGTGATTTTTTATTCGCTTTAATCAGAGTAATTATCGTAAGAATAATCTCACTATTCTGGAAGTAATAGAATTACTGACAAAGACTGTGTGTTTTTTAATGTAACCACTGTATAAAATGCGTCGAGTACATTCCTCATTTCTAGATGTAATAAATGTTTAACTTCGTGCCGTTGTTTTCTGCACATGTATTTTTTTTCCTGTTTAATATTTATTTGTTTGCTGATGCAATATTCAACCGTAACTGGGCCTCGTCAGACAAAGTCTACTCTGATTTTAGACCTTTGTTCCAAGGCCTTTTGTGGAATTAAAAACAATAACATCAGAGACAAAATTAAACCTTTTAACCTAGTTTTACTTCTTTCTACCCACGTTTTCATCGTATTTCGAGTTTAGAGCTACGTAGTGAGTACGTATCAATCTAGTAATGCTACGATCTGGCCAGTTTATGAGCTTCTATATCTTGCCAACATTAAATAACAAGACAGTTGTTACTGAGTTCTACAAAAGGAGGCCAGACGTTTTGTCTGAAAGTTTGCACTGTGGTTTGCTGTGTTTAGAGCTGGGATTGTCAAATTTGAGATTGCTAGAAAAGCCTTTCAATGCGATGTTCGGCGGGGAATATATAACATGTGTATCTTCATCAACCGTACAAACAAACCACTCCTCTCCTCTTTGCGAAGATAATAAATCCGGCTCAAGACGTTCCTACACTTTAATGCCCGCAAGATGACTAAGAAGAAATAATGTAAATGCAAATGTGTGATAAAAATGAGAGCCTTGTGTAGTATTCAAAACAATCCATAAGCACTCCAGAAGTATTGCAAATTTGAGTGGTGTGAATTATGGTGATTATAATCCAGCAATATACAGCACGAAAGTCCCGTTTACAGTCTTACAAATTGTGAATAAACTTTGTGTTCTCAACGTTCTAATTTATGTTTGTTCTTGGCATTCCAAGTGAGTAACAACATGAAGCTTCTAAACAAATCGGAAAATTTTCCGATTTCTTGAGAACTAACCGGAAACCATAAATATTTATATATAGTATTCTTTTCGGTTACTTTTTTTAGATAACGGTCAATTGTTTTTTCTTCCCAGATAATAAAGTAACCCTTTTGAATACTTTTCAAGCAACAGTAGTTGTGATTGTAATCAATTTGTACTTCATTTTTTGTAACATGGAATGGTTTCAGGAGATGCAAATTTGGAAGTATGAGGGTTGACAACTGAAAATGCTTCATAACATCCATACATTTTCTAGTGTACGCAAGGAGACGTTCACTTCGGTGATATTAGCAGGGTGTAAGATAGGCAGGTGAAGAAACGAGTGCCGATTGGGCGACCTGATTGAGTCCCCGCTTCACAAAAGTTCGTAGTACTGACATACTGTAGATGGCGCCAAGTAACGAAGAAACGGAAAGCAAAATATTGCCGCGTGCATGACCGAGAAGTAACACTTCTCCGTACTTTCAGAAGATTCGAGTTTGCTCTTACCACGAGTGTAAAAGATGAAAAGGCCAGAATGATTTTGACGGGTCAGTCTCGCCCTATTTCTCCCCGAACATTCTACGTCGAATGTTCGAGATGCCGAGTGTAGTAGATCAGGAGCCGAGCGCGGCTTTGCCGTCTCTTTCTGACTCTCGCGCTAGACCAGCTGTCACGCCGACGCCGCGACGTTCGCTGCTTCTACTTCGACGCTCATCTCCGTATTTTGTTTCTGACACATGTTCGCCGATTAAGCCGTTATTTTCTGGTTACGCTTGTGGTACCTCTACCATCCTCGACATTTTGTGGAGGTGCGGGGTAAAAAATTGTATGCCTCGCGAAGCGTAACCCTCTGAAGAGACGCCGAACAAGTGAGGTGCACAGCCACGGACGACTACCGTTTGGAGAAGACACTGAAGCCCAAGCCGGCCGCCGTTCGCAGGATCAATTGCCGGAATATTTATTTTGCCGGAGAAGACAAGGAAGTCAAAAAAGACGATGAACACCGTGTTGTATATTCCAACCAGCCGGTCCGTTGTTGTCCTGCCCGTCGCACGTGGTACTCCGATGCCCTCCACGGTGACGTTTGTGAAGACATCGACAACTAGACGCAGCAGTACAAGCGAGTTGCCCGTCTGAATGTGTGGACGCCGGAGCAATGCCTGCAGAACGTACTACTTCTCTCTCAAGGCAACGGCACGTAAATGGTGTGAAAATTACGAGGCGACGATCACCACCAGCCTGCAAGGGTGAGCCCCTTTGAAGATTGCGACCCAGCAGCGACGAGAACGAGCTGAGGAGCTGTTTCAGACAAGGGTTCAAGGCCCCAACGAGAGCATCGTCAGCTTCGTCGAGGACGTGCTTCGACTCAGCAACCGAGCGAATCCCGAAGCTACTGAAGTAAAAAAAAACTGTGGATCCTGATGTGGGGGGTCAAAGAAAACAACTTTGGGGGTCGTGTGCGCTGTCCACCTGCGACCGTCGAACAATTCGGGACGGAGGCGATGAACATCAAACGCTCCTTTAGGCTCCAGGCTCTACGAATGTGCATGCGGGAAGCTCCCGTCAATGTGGCCGCCTCGGAGTGGCGGCCACATTGACGGGAGCTTCCGGCTGCACATACGCCGCCATGACCCGACGACCGCAACCGGCTGCCCGTCAGTACCCAGCGCCTTCTTGACACGACACGCCTGTACCCCGCTTGACGCCAGGAGGAACAATTTGAGTACGTCCGCCAAGATGATTTGGCGCCGAGGAAGACGGACGCCTGGAGGATGGCTGACCGACGCAAGTTACGATAGCACTGCGGTTAAGCCGACCACATTTATCGGCGACGCATCTACCGGCAGCTTGACTGCGCGGGTTCCGCCCGAACGACCTGCGTCCATGGTACGGTGAGCGCCCACGAGAAATTGACGAGCATCTTCGCCGTTCGCCGTGTCCCGCGCCCGCTTCGCCTCGAGGAGCTTGCTCGCCTTTACCGCGAAGCCCTGCATCGCCTCTTCGTTGTTGTAATTTCGTACTTGTAATTCGCACTTTCACAGGCTTTCGCATATTCCTAAAGGATTGGGCTCAGCAGTTCGAATTAAATGTCGTTTTTAAGACGGATTTCCGCTTAGGTAGCCTTACACCGTCCACGCTTGAGCGAGAAAAGAGCTGTTTGAAAAAACAAACATAGGGGTCCTCCAAATGGTTGCGTCAAGGAAGTTCACTACAAAATTCGGTTTAATTGGGCTCTGGTATGTGCGTCAGACTGGTCGGTGTGTAAATCGCCACCTCTTGGAAAAAAACAAGTGTCAAAAATGTTTCTGCATCATCTGATCTAGCCAAACACATTGCTACATGTAATGCGTGCTTACCATTATGGAAATAGACTTAAATATTCTGCAAAAAAAGTGATCTTTCAAAATAGTTTTAAAGGGAACCTTGAGTATAGAGGACCACGGAAATTGTATTAGCCAGCTGTCCCTAGCTTTAAACGAACGCGTAAACAAGTTAGTTCAGTTGTGAGTTTTTGTTGTTGTTGTCGAGGGACGGGGGAGCGGTTTTTTTGCTCGGTTCACATAGCCTTGGCGGGAATTTTCTCGTCGGGTAGCATTGGCGGTGGGTGTCTGTTTGTGGTGTGGTGTCTGCGTGGAGGTGAGCCAATTTGGCTCAGTTCCGCCATCTTTGCGGAGTCATGTCTTTTTGTGTTTCCTCTTTTCTGACTGCGTGGACGACTTTCAGTTGTTTTTCCCCCGCGAGTGAACTCAGCTGCGTTTGAGATTTTGGGTAATCTTGTCCGTTAGCGAATTTCTCCTTGTCACAGGATAAGATATATGATGTTATCTAACCAGCTCAGCCTACATACTTCCCCCCCTTGCGTAAAAGCCGTCATGTTTCGATCACGGCAGCGCGGTTTATGTCCTCGCTAAAATCGAACACGCGCGCCGAATCACATACAATATTGAAGATCGTGTATCATATTTTCCCTTTTTTGCGTACGCGGCACAAGCCGTGTCCTGTGCGGAGAGTCCTTTACCTTTACTTTTGCTCCCGCTTTATGAGCTGCGCGGAGGTGAGTCCGGTCAACAACACCTAGATAAATCAAGACTCGCCAACGCCTCTTCCCTTCATCGTCACCACATATGGATGGCGCCAAATAAGCAAACAGACCTGAGTTTGATGTTGGGCGTACTTCGACGCGTTTATCGGACACGAAGCGCAGCCAAACACAGACGTATCCCTTGTGTACAATCTGCGTTTTTGCTAGAACTCGCTCGGATGACATGCAAATTCTCCAAAATAGGCTTTGATTATTGAAGCTGGTGATAAGATCCAACAAAGGCGATATAAAAAAAGTGTTTCGCTCTTACGGTTTACGGTGCTTTCAGGTTCAGAGTCAGTTGGAATCTAGGCAATTTGTTTTGGAAAAGGGGCGCTAGTGTTTTGTGGGATCAATCATTCATACCTTTTTCAGCGAAGAAACGTCGTAGTCTCCTTGTTGAAGCTCTTCCAGCATGTCGAGGATGATATAGTTGGCGAACCGAAGGCGACAGTACATCTGGAACATCAAGTCTATAATTGAATAGAGGCCAGAGACTCACGAATGTTCAGGCTTAAATGCAGTGTTGGGTAAAGTACATCTAAGAGGTACTTCAAGTAAAGTACAAAGTAAACCGGACGTGGTGTACATCAAGTAAAGTAGTAGGTACACTGGGTGCAATGTACTTGAAGTAAAGTACTATAAATGCAATGTACTTTCAAAGTAAAGTACAAATATTTTAACACAATTATTGATGATGCCTTTTAATTCCCTATACAGTGATTTTTTAACTGGTATCCATCGCGACAGGGGTAATTAGGACTGCCTGACTTATTTTCAGAAACAGCGCCGAATATTTGATGAAGCAGCCACAGAGTGGTTATTTTCAGGAACTGAGCCAAACTCCTGAAAATCAATATAGTGATTTTCTTGCACTGGATTGTTGCACCCAAGGGCGTTAAATGTACTAGGAGAGCATGACATCAGCCCTGTAGCTTCACGGCAATCCAGTTATACAAAATTACCGCATCTCCACGTGGTGAATGATGTTGATTGGGGCGAAGCTCTGGTGGTGCTGATGACACTGATTTTATTGCTTCATGAGGTAGTGCTGATGGTGCGGATTTTTTTATTGCTCATAGGTAGTGCTGAGTTCCGGGTTGCGTTTCGACGTCATTATGTACTGCTTTATGGTCGGTGAAATGCAGAGCCAGTGATTCTTCTAGCGGGTCAGCTTGGATCCGCTAGAAGCCGTGGAAACCGCATCTCCACCGCTTTAAGTCAACGGTCCATGTCAGAAAGAGAATGTGTGGTATGGAACGTGGTTATACACATTTGAGAATTTGACCGCAGCGCCCTCTCGTCTATAAACGTTGAGCCAATGCAATGCAAACTTTAACGGCGATTATATATGCATTTGACCCGCAGCGCCCTCTCCTGTATAGACTTTGAGCGGCTACATGCAACGTTTCATCCATGACATCCCCAGCTCTTGAGTTACTACCACATCTCAGAGCCCCTACTCGTTCCGCAGTCGTGGCCGAGCGGTTGGCGATGGACTGAGAATTCCGTTTGGGTCTCCCCGCACAGGTTCAAATCCTGTCGACTGTGCAAATATTTTTTCTTTTTTAAGAAGACAGATGGGATGCAGTGGCAATCGAGTAGCGAGCACGGACGCTTACAGGACGGACAAGGCTCAACCGCTAAGAAGCCCCGCCCCAAAAAATGTCCTCTCCTTAATAAAAAAAAAAAAAGAGTGAAAGCTTGACTTTAGGAGATAATTAATCATAATGCGAACGCCACCTGAGATTGGGCCAGCGAAAAGTAGGAACTTTCGAAGGTCGAAGGAAAAGACAAAAAGAGAATGTCCTCAACACATTGTGACGTTCTCTTCAAGTTGTCTTTTTCTTCGACTCCAAAAAGTACAATTTTTCCGCACCTAGAGTCTCCGGTGTGACGCATTATGATCAACTATACTCTCATACTTTAATCCTCCTCGCTTGCGCTGATCGACAGAGAAGAAGCGAAACTTCAAAAGCTAACTGGAAAGTCGCCCCCAGAACAAACGGAGCGATGCGTCGTCCGCTCCACGTTTCTGGTGACAGTAGAATATCCCTCCTAGTATTTCTTCGGTGCCGACGAAGCATCATCATTCGTGATACAAATTTAACAAAACCAAGTTTGAGGAATTTACTTTGAAGCCGGAATTGTACTTTCATCGGAAAGTACCAGAAAAAAATACTTTAAGTAAAAGTACAAGGTGGGTCATTCCATGCCAAACGTCCCAGACATTGCGCTCGACCCCTTCCGATTTCTAAAAAAAAATTCATGGCTCTTTTGCCCTAATGTTTGTAGCCGTGCCCCAAAATATTTTTGGCGAAAAAAATTTTTTTGATGACGTGAGCGCGGTTTGAACTTTTAAAAACAGCGTGAAACTAGGCATCACTCAATAATTGATGAAAAATCAGCTTTTCAGTGAAACACCTAGCAATATTTTTTCTTACATTTGCATGGCTTTCGACTTACAATGTGGTTAAGCTTGTGAAGTTTTGTTTTAATTTAAATATTTTTTTAAAAAACTAAAAAATTTGAAAATTTTAGACATTTTTGTTATTTTATTATAAAATATCTAACTGCTCCCGGGACTTAATATAACTTTTTACCGGTATGCCCTGCAGGTATATAATCTATAAAAAAAGTTTAAAACCGCTCAATAAAATATCTCGCAGTAAACAAAAATCCTGAAGTTGCAAAAACGTGCGTTTTGACGCATAAACAGCCGTTTATTTCACCCTGAGGTGGTCCAAGTAAAAATACAAAATGCGGTGGATTTTGAAGAACAATCGATAATCTTTTGATTCTGAAAGTTTAATCAAAGTAATTTTTGTTTAAAGCGAGAAAACAATTTTTGAAGTTGAACTCTTGCACCACAAGCCACGTCGCTTCTTAACGCCTCTTCGCCGCACAGCACGCCACCTGCGACGATAGCTGACGCGATGAGGTCCAAAGAAAGAACGGAGTTTTCTGCCGCTTCCCCTTGTCCGTCTTTCCGGCTGCAAGGGAAGAAACGGCGGGTATCGTGTAATAATCGTAGGTGCCGCCAGCGCGTAGCAATAGCAGGTCCGTTGTGCCCTTTGTACCCGAGGGCGGCTCGAAACGCGATGCCTAATACAGGCGGCATCAGTTAACGTGGACTTCTCCTAAAAGGGAAACGCGATAATATCGCCGCGAAATTTAGCTGTCACGCATACTGCGGTGAAAAGCGGAACTATTCAGCGACGCAAGAATTTTGCCGTTTCAAAGCCGATTTAAACACCAGCGAGGCGTGAGCCTCCAACAGCGCGCATTCGTTAACACCCACATCACCTCGTCGTATGAGACTGCCCGTTCACGGGGCTTTGTGTAGTTGCTGTCTACATCTGTCCTGACGTCGAGAAGAGAGAGTGGATTGCGATGTGTACGTAAGAAACAGCTAGCTTACTAGTGGATGCTCTTACCTGGCAGCGCTAAGCATTTGCTGATATCAAGACAGTGGAAAGTCCACAGGAAAACACAGCCGCGCAAAACGGCAAAAAAAAATTAAAAAAATAGGAAAAGCCATAAGGCAACAAGAGTAGAAAAAAACCTTTTCCCACCAAGATGTACCCGACAACTCGAGGTCCCGCTTTCTACCTGCGTGCGCACACCGTGACACCGTCGCACGCTTTGCCGGGCTCGACGGTGGCGGGCTGTGCAGATAAGAGACGCAAGGAACGACGCCAGGTTGCGGCGCGAAAGCTCAACTTCAAAATGTTTTTTCTTCTCTTTAGAAGAAAATTACTTTAATTAAGCTTTCAAGAACAAAAGGAAATAAACTCTTTTGCAAAATTCACCATGTTACGCATTTTTCTTTGGGCCACCTCAAGGCAGAATTGACGGCTCTTAAACGGCAAAACGCAATTTTGCACAAATTTAGTTATTTTTTTTTCTGCAAGATATTTAGTTGTACGGCCTGAAACCTTTTTTGTGTACAGTATACCTACAGGGCTGTCAATGAGAGTATTTACAGTCGCATGCAGCAAAGCCATAGTTTGTAACCAAACTAAAAATATGCTAAAATGCTCATATATTCTTTATTTTTTAAAGCTGCTTCGAGCATACCAAATTCCATGACCATTATCCTTATTACATAGCAATCCGAATACCGTAAGGGTTTTAGGCAAAAATATTCCAGTGTTCCGCAAAAAATCTTACTTTTCATCAATTATTGAATCACTCGTAGTTCCACCCCCTTTTACTAGTTTCGAACCGCCATCACCCCCATGAAGTTTGTTTTTCGTACAAAAAAATATGTTAGAGAGGCGCCACAAACGTTACGGTGAAGAGCCATCAGTTTTATTTTAGGAATCGGAGGTGGCCGTGGACCTTTGACATGGCATGGAGAAGTCCACGTCGCCTGATGTCGCCCGTCGTTTACGCATCGCGTTTCGAGCCGCCCTCGGATACAAAGGGCACAACGGGCCTGCTATTGCTACGGCGCTGGCGGCACCTACGATTATTACACGATACCTGCCGTTTCTTCCCTTGCAGCCGGAAAGACGGACAAGGGGAAGCGGCAGAAAACTCCGTTCTTTCTTTGACCTAATCGCGTCAGCTATCGTCGCAGGTGGCGTGCTGTGCGGCGAAGAGGCGTTAAGAAGCGACGTGGGTTGTGGTGCGAGAGTTCAACTTCAAAAATTGTTTTCTCGCTTTAAACAAAAATTACTTTGATTAAACTTTCAGAATCAAAAGATTATCGATTGTTCTTCCAAAATCATCATATTTTGTATTTTTACTTGGACCACCTCAGGGTGAAATAAACAGCTGTTTATGCGTCAAAACGCACTTTTTTGCAACTTCAGGATTTTTGTTTACTGCGAAATATTTTATTGAGCGGTTTTTAACTTTTTTTATAGATTATATACCTCGCAGGGCAGCCGGTAAAAAGTAATAATAAGTCCCGGAGCAGTTAGATATTTTATAATAAAATAACAAAAATGTCTAAATTTTCAAATTTTTTAGTTTTTTAAAGAATATTTAAATTAAACAAAACTTCACAAGCTTAACCACATTGTAAGCCGAAAGCCGTGCAAATTTACGAAAAATATTGCTAGGTGTTTCACTAAAAGTTGATTTTTCATCAATTATTGAGTGATACCTAGTTTCACGCTGTTTTTAAAAGTTCAAACCACGCTCAACGTCATCAAAATATATTTTTTCGCCAAAAATATTTCAGGGCATGGCTACGGACATTGGGCCAAAAGGCCATGAATTTCTTTTTTAGAAATCGGAAGGGGTCGAGCGCAATGTCTGGGACGTTTGGCATGGAATGACCC